>VXBZ01010144.1:111667-151846 GCA_013399135.1 Heliornis fulica
ACCCCCTCTCCCGCCGCTCCCCACAGCCGCCGGCCCCCGCGCAGGGCGCACTGGGACACCACCTCACCTTCCGCCTCGGAGCGGCGGCGCGGGTCGGAGAGACCCCAACTCCCGGCAGGGAAAGCGACGCGGAAGGGGCGGGGAGCGAGCGATCCTCGCCCCGCCCCGCATCGCCTCTCTCCTTTGCGTCCTGGGGGTTGTAGTCCCCCACCGGGGACATTTTGAGAGCCGGGGTGTGTGGAAACGGGCGCGAAGCGGGGCTGGGTTTTTCCTTCCGCAACGACGGAGGTAATGTAGCTCCTAGGGTGCGCAGCGCCGCACGCCCGCCCGCCATTTTGCAGCCTGTGAGGAGATGAGGCGGTACTGGCGCGGCTTCCTGAGTTAGGGGTGACGTTGGCTCCACCTGGAGAGCCTGTAGTGCGGACGGCCTGAAATGGCGGCTGTGGCCCTGCTGCCGAGGTGGCTGAGGCGCGATGGCCCCCAAGTTACATGGGGCATAAAACCACTGTAAGAATAAAGACATTAAAAATTCCATTTTCTGACCCAGAAGAACATGTTTTTGTGTGTGTTTTGAGAAGTAGAAGTCTGTCTGAGAACATACTAGGAATATTGGCCAAAGATGTCCACAATTTCCTCCCTCCCCCTTCTTTCAGCAGAAAAAAAGTATACATTTTTAGTGGAAATGCTATTTTCTAAATAGTTTCAGTATCCACTTGTTTACCCTGAGTCAAGGGAAAAAGAGAAAGGCAAGATTTACCAGCACATGGCTCAGCAGTTTGCAGGGCTCTTCATCCCTTTCCCCCAGCTTGCCTTCAGTCTGGAGTATAAGCAAAGCTCATTTATGCCATGGAAATTCCTAACCCCACTTTGTCTGCTTGTAGTGGCATTTTAATTTTACCCTCAGGCAGCCCAATCCCACTGCCTTCCCTTGCCGATGATTATGCCACTGGTAAGGCTGCATCCATGAAGAGACTTCACTGAATCCCTGCAAGCGGGGCCTCACTGTGAGTCACCATAACATAAACTACAGCCACTTCATTTGCATTGTCAGTTTTTAAATATATACTTTCCCCCTCTGGAGTGTTGCTAACTATGGTAATTTATGAGATGACGGCTGTGTTTGGAATACATTTGGCAGCGATAATGAGGTTAGCACAAAATGGCTTGTGTTTGGCTGGAGTCTTCCTGTAGTGTTAAAACAACAGCTCCAGAGGCATTTCCCAGCTTGGTGATCTTACTGTTTTTAAGATATGGTAGTACAGTCCCAGGCATTCAGGTGGGTTGCCAGCTGGAGGGAGAGAAGAAAGAGGGTCCTGTGGTAGGTGAGCAGAAACAGAAAGTGAGTCCTGCGATAGGTGAGCAGGAACAGACAGGAGGAGGGTAGTAAAGAAGCAACGGGAGCCAAGAGTAAACTACAGGTGAAGGCTGCCAGTGGTGCAACACTGTTGGGGTGCTGGGGACACACCTGGCCTGAGCCTCTGCAGGTACAAAGGAGCAGGCAAGAGCACGTGGAGTAAGCAGAAGCTGTAAGGCTGGAGACAAGCAGGGTATGCTATGGACTAGTGCAAATGATGCGCTTTTTTGGTTTGAACCCTTGTTTTAATGCTCCATTAGGGGCTCAGGGGCCAGAGGGTTACACCACCTCTGCCATCTCTATCACCTGTGCATATGGGTGCCTTCAGAGACAAGCCCTATTCCTCCATTTCCAGAGGCCACAAGTTTTCTTTGTTTGCCTTGATGCCATGCATGTTGACGACCAAGGTCACCTTCAGAAGCTGGCTGTACCCTTTTTCTCCTTCCTGTCTTTTTGCAGAACATTTAATATTGCACGCTGCAGAGTAAACAGGGATGAGCTGTTTTTTCTCTGGTGGCTGAGCACAGGGCAGTTTGCAGCACTGGATATGCTGATGTGTTGGGATTTTCACTATTGCTTGGAGGCAGCTGAAATAAAAATAATGAGTCACTCTGAAGAGGATCAGATGGTAAAGTGCTTTCCCCTCACTGGCATGAACTAAGGTGGCTTGAAGCAGGACTGGAGACTGGAAGGCAGATCTAAGCTGCAGTGCGGGACATCATCCAAGGGAGAGGGCTACATCAGGCTTGCAGAGTCTGAGGGGCCAGCTCCTTCGCAGAGATTGCCCCATATGTCTGCAGGAAGTCGGCATGTCCCTGAATGTGGAGCAGGGTGTGCACATGCATGCTAGTCTCAGCCCCATTCCCTGGAATGTGGTCCTGCTTTGCAAATAAATCTGTCCTTCGGCCCCCATCCGCTGTTTCCGCTGCTCACTGGCAGGCTCCTGCTGCTTCTGTGCTGAGAGCCTGGGGTAGGCCCCTGGCAGGGACTGCTGGCCCCTCTTCTCGAGGCTACAGGAAAGCATCAGGTGATTCCCTAGCAGCCGTCCAGATGATGCAAGCCAGACAGAGGGTTTGGATGTGTGTTCACCATCTCCTGTAGCAGGAAGGGGTGCGGAAGTTAGGCTGTGGTGGCCATGTGCAGCTAAAGCTCCTGAGCAGAGGCGGCGTGGGTATTTTCCTAAGGGCAAGAAGTAAAAGCACAGTAGTGACCACCACATCCTTCTCTGCTGGGAGAAGGCAGTCCCACCAAGCCAGAATGGGTACAGGCTGAAAGAAATAATTCGAGTTGCCTTCTCCAGTTTGCAGGAGGGAAAGCCTACAAATGGCCTTGAAATCCCCCATGGAGTGAACTTCTGGAGTTCAGCTCCTGACACTGCCTCTCTTCTAAACTGAGTTTCTCTTACCTGTTTTACTTTGCACTTTCATTTGGTCCTGGCTCACCTACTAGGTAGTTTAATTTATTCCAGTGTTTTTTATCCATGTTGGTGCTCTTTTCCCCCTGAAGAAACTACATGAAATCAGATCCCGTGGAGTGAGTTTTAATGCAGGCAGGCTATGAAGGGCTTTATCAATTTGATTCTGCACAATAAGTGTTATTGCCAGCCTGGAAAGGACCTGCGGGGAGGACCTGCAACCCCTTCTCTGTCACAGACACTGCATGTGTGGGAGGGATCTTAAGTAATTTAAAGCAAAATTAATACTTTCTGCAATTATTTGAATTTTTTTAAAGAAACAAAATCAGTTGTGAGGCCTTCTGTTCATTTTGACTGAGCTACAGAATATTTGTACTAAAGAAACAATTCTAATTCTTGCTTTTTTTCTTATCTGTCCTTGGCCCGATTGTGCCTGATCCTAACAGTGGTAGTGAAGGGCTGAAGGAGGTCAGTGGAGCCGGCTGAGGGCCTTGAAGTTAAACAAAAAAACCCCATAAAACCACAAACTCCTGATTCCTCTTGTTAGAACATGATCCATAGGAGCTTCATTAAGCCACTCAACTTTATAGTCCACACAGGGCTTTGCATTTAATACCAGTGACCCTTGCTGGAAAAAAAAAATCTTACCAGTTTACTCGCAGCTGGCAGGCAGGGCGCTGTGCGCGCGCCATCTCACCTGGCCTAACACCAACTCCTCTTCAGTACTCAGCAGAGCTGTGTTGTAACATGAGGGAATGCCTTAGCAAAGAAGGGCCAAGAAACACCACTTTTAAAAGGTAAAAAAATGAAAAGAAGTTGTGATTAAACTCTTAATTACAAATGTTACTTGCAACTGCTGGCACTTGAGCTGGGCCATCTAAACCCAGTGGGGAAACCCAGGAGTCCACATTGGAATTCCTGGTTGCCAGGTTTATGTATCCTCTGATGGATCTGCAAGTGTGAAAACAAAGTGGGTTTCTTCAGTTTGCTCCAGGTCCCTGGGCTCTGAAGTGAAAGCATCAGGCAGCCTGCATCAGAGAGGCTGCCAGGGGCTGGCTGCAGTGCTCACACTTGTCTTTGTGCCCTTCAGCTTAGGTTATGCCTGGTACAGGGTAATGTGATGTGCCACAGGCTGATGCTGAGAGTAGTGGTCAGACAAAACTGCACAGATTAACACCGTGACTCTGGTTCACCTGCACAGCTGGTACCCATGGGATTTGGGGTTTACAGCCTGTGACTAATCAAGAGCTGGTCAGGTAAGGCAATTGGTTTTTTTTCCCCTTTGCCACCACCGATGACACATGTTCCTTCACTGGTGGCTGCATTTCTATACTTGCCTCCTGTCTAGCACAGCCACAGCTTCCCAGCCCAACTGCGTCTCTGCCAGTAAATGAGGTTGTTAAAATCACGAGGATTTTTCCGTAACAGCCTCCTCCATTGGCAGCAGCTTGCCCTGGTGCTTAAATTCACTCCTCTCCCCTCAATGGAAGGGCTACGCTGCTGTGCCCACCAAAGGAAACAGTGGCTGTGAGCACAGCCAATATCTAACACATCCTTCATCGCCAAGCTTAGTGAGTAGAGCTGGCAGGCAGAGGGAGGAGAGTGCTTTCCTTTACAGAAACCTCCACCTTAAGCAGCTCTTGCATGGGAGAGCTGGCTGTTTTTTCCCACTGCTGTGGGAGTCTTGGCTAGAGCTTAGTTGAACTGTTATTAGGGAATGAACACAAGCAATTTATACCTCTTCATCCCAGCTCTGTTAGTAAGAAACAATTAGGTTTACAACTCAAATATCCCAGAAGAGACTTAAGAAACAGCTTGCCAAAGCAAAAAACACCTCCTAAACATCTCATTGGAAACAATCTAGAGGTTTTGAGTTGATTATTTTTAAATAAACAGTTGGGGAGAAAAATAATTCCACTGGAAAAAATCCCAACTTGGTCTCACTTAGGAAAACTCATGCTTGTGTTTTTATTTTGTGAAAAAAAGATTCCACAGTCACATTCCTAGGAATCAGGAGTCCACAGTAAGGTCTCCAGTGACTTTCCAAGTCCTTCAGACTTCTGGAGAAGAAGGTTTAAGGGAAGCGTAAGCCAGGTTGTCAGTGCAATACGAGAACAAGCAGACTGCAAACATTCCACCCACCCTTTCCCCTCAGAGTTTATCCGCGTGGCCTCACATGCTCCTACACAGCAGGACTGCTGTTTTCTGGGAATAACCTGTATCTTCCATCAGCATGGCCTTAAAGGAGCCTGGTTTGCCCTGTCCTCTTTCAGGATCTCAGCTAATCTGTTTCGAGCCCATCAGCGTTAAACTCAGACCTGAGGTCCAGAGGTGACCACGTTTTGATGAGGAAGATTTAACATCCCAGCTATGCTGCTTCCAGGCTGAGTTCCCAAGACACACACCCCAGATGCCAAATATGTACAGTGCATTGCCAGTTCATTTCCACTATCATTTTTCTCCCCGTTTGAACACTAGCCTGAGTCTGACAGTGACTCACATCAGCTTAATCCTAGCTCCAGAGGCAGGAATGATTCTAACCCCATCTGGAACAGCCCCACAGCTCCACGACACAAATATTATAAGGCACAAAGCAAAAAGCATCACATGCATGGGAAACCACCTAGAGGGTCAGCTAAGGACTGCGTTCCCTGCAGCCCGAATTTTGTGTGAATAGAAGAATGAGACAACTCTGTTCCCTTGGAAGACATGGCAGAAATCTGTATGCAATGGAAAGAAACAAGATCTGCCAGCACATCATTAAAAATCCACTAACAAGGGGCTGGTTTGCTTTGTTTCTTTTTATTGTTTTTGAATATAACTTTTTGTTTTTCTTTCCAGGAGTCTTTATGTCCGACTTCATTAACATTCAGGTAAACAAGTGAAAGAACAACAGATGGGTATGATCTCATAGCACGGGCACAGGCACTGGGAGTAGGGCTGACCTTTCTTTGCAGAAGCCGAACATGGCTCTCCCTCAGCCCGGCATTCCCTCCCTCTCCGTACCGGCACAGACGATGGCTGGCGGCCATCGCAGGACATCCGTCTTTCAAATGCGGCGAGACGTCCAAGAAAGGGCAGAGAAAGGCAGGCAGTTGTGGGATCACAGCGCTTGGCCTCCCCCCTTGTGCTCAGCTGGGCTCTCCCCTGATGGTGAGGAAGGGCAGGTGGTAGCAACAGCGTGGCATTACCAGACCACCTGCAAAAATCAGACCTGTCCCCGGCCAGATGACATCAGAGGGTATTTTGGGCCATTTTCTGTCACTTCTGAAGCCCCTTGAACATGCATGATACTGCCACGACAGCCCCACTATTTTGCAGTCCACACAAGCTCCCCCACAGCTATGCCCTCCTTCCCTTGGGATGGAAGGAGGGGGAAAAGGGGCACAACTGCCACAGACAGTGCTGTCAGCAAGCAGCCTTTTTGCATTCCCTCAGCACCAATCTGGACGCGACCCCCGCCTGCCTGCAGTCCCCTCTCTCCCAGAAGCTGGAAAGACCCGTGCTGTTGAAGCTTGGTTCACAAAGCATCCTGGTGTTAAGGTTAATTGGTTGTAAAACTGCAGCTGTTCATCACACTATGCACACTATGAAATGTTTATTAAATTGATCTTTGTTTCATTTCTTTAAAAAAAGAAAAAAAAAAAGGCAGAAAGAAGTTAAACACACTGCTTTGTGGCATGCTCCACAGTATGAAAAAAATTCCAAGCATTCAGTTAAGCTGTCAGCAGCTCTGTTTGACCTTTCGATGTGGTCTTTGAACTTAGACCTGGACAGATGACTCTCCTCTTCCCCACCAGCCTCCCCACTCCTCCCTGCCTCAGCTCACAGCCGTTTTCTCAGTTGTTGGTAGCTCCGGAAGAATGATTCTTGGGGGGACTGTTCTAACTACAGCGCACAATTTCATCCTTAGCTTGATACTTGGGAGTGTGAAGGGGAGCAGGGCAGGGCCTTATGATGCATATGCAAACGCACATGTATGCAAGACAGTGTTTGAGACAGGCATGGGTTCCTACCCAGTCATTTTTCCCACTTCACCTCATCCAGGTTTGAGACTGACCAACTGGCAGAAGAGCCTGGTCACTTTTGGATCCTGAGTGCTTGCAACACATCAAGTCCCCTCAGACTTCTGCTCCCCCTCTAGTTTGTTTTAACTCGGGTCCATCTTCACAAGAGGCAGGACTAGAGGAGACTGAACTGAATGTTCTTTTTCTGTGAGGGTTTCTCAGCTACTTCCTTGCTCTTAAGCATGATGGTTCCTTTCTGTCACTCTTCTCCCAGGGCTGACCCCTCACCACTATGGCCACTGAACACAGGGATTCTCAGTTAACTATAAAGAAAGCATTATTCTCTCCCTGAAAAACTCCTCCTGGCCCCTCCTGCAACCTTCCAAGCACCCAGCTGCTCTCCTCCTACAGCACCTTTCCCATAGCAGCAGTTAGGGATAGGAGGTGGTCAGCATAGCTGTTGCCAGAGCTCCCCACAGTGACAAGCTACCTCTGAAATAAGCCACAGAGCAAATGGCAGCTTGTGCAGGATTGAGCAAAGATCCTGATCTTCTGCCTCCCACCGCTGTCAGACTCCATCTCAGAGTACCACTCGCCCCCAGTCACTCCTGCAGGGGACAAACCAGACCCCTAAAGCTACAATGTCCACGAACACATCTAACCCACATCAAGATCCAGTCCATCTTCAAACAGAAGTCCAGCTACAACACAGCATCAACTGAATACTGAACAATATCAAAAATATGGTATAAGGAAAGAAAACAGAATTGAAATGCTTAATGGCATATTTATACACATTTATCAACAGTCAACAAAAAGGCGGCAAGTTACAAATCCATTCTGTATGTTGACAATCCCGATGAACATATATGTAAACACACATGCTTGGCTGATGCATATACATGTGGCCACATAACAGAGTAGGTGACCTGAAGGAGCTACGCTGGGGAGCAAGGGAAGGGTTTACCAACTGCAAAACTTCACCTCCTTCTCAATGTGCACAACGTGGACATTCAGGGCAGTGTTGCTTTAAGGCTATTTCTAAGGCTGAAACTTCTCTTGTCCAACTCCTCAAACCAAAGTTCTCTTGAAGCACATCCTCCTCTTACCCAGCACAACTTGAGATATATATATATATATATATATATTTACCTATAATACTTTTTAAAGGCCCTATATTCTAAAAGGCAGGAAGAGGAATGGGGGGAGTGGAAGGGGGAAAGCCTCTGAATGGATCAGTTTGCCCCAGTGCAGGAATTTCCTATCCCATGCAGTGGACAGTGTACTAGTTTAAAGTGACCGGAGGTCTTCCTTCCTATCCAATCTAGAGCTCTTTGTTGCAGCAAAGGGGGAGAGTAAAATACTTTCAGCAATTCAGAAATAATTCCTGAAGTGGGGAAGGTGATCACTAGTTTCAACTTCTCCCCTTACCTACTTTGAGACGGCAAAGAGCTGACAGATAATATAATTTCCAGCTCAGGTGCCTGTACAGCTAAGGAAAAAAGCTTTGCTTAAAAATATATATCTATAGAACTATACATATAGAACATCTTTTTAGAGTCACTCTGATTTTATTACATAGCTCCTGGGTCACTCTTCCCCTCTATCTACACGGTAACCAAGTGGCATACAACAGAAGCCACCTACATTGAATTGGAAATCAAAGCTTACCAGGTCACAAGAAAGGGTTTCAACTGGTACAATCTAAACAGTGTGGATTCCCTTGCTTTGATAAGCTGATCTCCTGACGTTGATGTAACTGTTAATGGAAGGTCTTGAAAATAAACCTTTTTTTTTTTCCCCCAAAAAATTCGGTTATGGCAATTTCCCAGCAATGTTACAGTGTGTGACATTATGCTCTAAGCAAGAAAAATTTCACTAAACAAGAGAGTGATGCAAAGATAAAATTTTAAACATGTATGCATATGGCTGGGGAACCCCCAAGTGTCATCCTGCAACACAGAAGTGCAAGATTTCTAGGATTAAGGACTTTTTTTTTTTAAGTTTTCTTTTTTTTTTCCAATATCATTTGTATACAAGTATAGAATTAACAGTGGAAACTTAATACAGAACTAGACTCTCCCAAAAACAAACATCTATAAAGAAACATTGCAAAAGGTTAAAAAAAAAAAGTTACTTTTCAGTTTGCTATATTTGAAAAACTGGAACTAAATTCACACCCAGCCACTGACCCTTTAAAGTAATGAGTCGGTGGAAACAAGCCAATTTATAAAGCCTTAGCCCCAAGGGAAAAGAAAAAAAAATCCTCCCCAAAAAGACAAAACTAGCCCCAACTCTTCAGAGTAAAAAAATTTAAGCGTGACTTCCTTTAAGGACTGACCTGGCGATACAAACTGGTCAGAGAGGAACAACACACCAGCGTTTCCCCAAGACACACTGCACCCAGGAGATGGAGGCTGTTTCCTCTCCTCTCTCACAGGCTTTGCACAATCGGCCAGGCTTCCCTACAGACAGCTTGGAAATGACAGGGAGTCAGGGTGATGGTAGGAAAAGATGAGTACAAATGAACAAAAATGCTAAATCCTGCTTCAGCATCCTATTAGGTATATAAAAAAAAAGTCAGTGTTGAAAAAGAGAGTAAAAACCAAGGCAAAGGTTTCTGCTAACAGGCAGCAGCCTTCTCCTTTGTATATCTTCCACGAACATAATTTCTGAGTTACATGGGTGGGGAAGGGGGAGGAAGGACTTGATCTCCTGCGACAGCAGCTTTCCCCATCACACAAAACTGATGTGTAACTACCTCAGCCACAAGGATATGGGAAAGTTTTATTTATTTTTTTTTTCAAAAAAGTACTTCAAAATAATAATTGGTAAGTCCTATATGGTAATATGGGAAGTATATATACATAATGTTCTTTGTCTTTTGTTGAAATGTCTCCTGGTCACTTGGTGGCACTTGGGGTCCTCTCTAGCGCCGATCTCCCTTCTCCCCACTTCCCCTCCCCAGCTCTCACGGCTCAGTAGACGGAACTGTTCCTTATGCCACAGCACAGCACCATGCTCAGGATCATTTCGAAGATCTGTCAGGAGACACAGGGGCACCAGTGAGGCACTGACATGTGGAAGCTCCCCCATCCCAAGGTCCCCCACCCTGGGTGCAGGGTCTCATGACAGAGAAAAGGGCAGAGAGGCACTGTCTTCACTGCTATTTTTATTAGGAGCTGACCAACTTGAGATAAGATGTTCTCTCTTCTCATGCTGGCAGCAGTGCTGGTCTGTTGCAAGCCTTCCAGCTATGCAACAAACCCTTCAAGATCCCTCTGGCATCATGGCTCAGCCTTTGTGCAGACGCTCATTTACTAGCCCATGCCACCCACTGCTCACCAGGGAGCAAACCCCGTTGTGGCCAAGAAATCCCATTTGTATTTTCCTTCCCATTGCAGACCCTGGTGACAAAACAGGGACCTGAGAAACAAGCAATTTCGGAAGCAGGGAGGAGACTCTGGATGAGGCTGCAGGTGCTACTGCTCTGCTGCACTCTCCAGGTGCCTGCCCTAACATTCCAACTCCATGGAGGGATGACAAAGCCCTCAGTCCCACCACATCCCAGAGCAGCTGGGCTGCCAAGCCCTGATGCTGCACATTGAGCTGCAGAGGTGTCCAAAGGGATGGATCCAGTCCAGGATGTTGTGCATTCACACTTACCATGATCACAGCGACCACAATGGCAGCAATGCCGATCAGATACAGCTTCCCGGAGAACAGCTCATCAATTTTTTTGTGGCAGCTTGAGGACTGAAGCAGAGAAACATGCTGGTCAGTCAGAGATACCCTCAACCTGCCTCCAGCAAGGCAGGTCTGCTTCTTCCTGGTCCCACTCACATTCCTGGGACCTGGCTCTAGGACTTCCCACCAAAGAGAAGCTGTGCCTACCTCAATAATGTTTTCCAGGATGGAGTCCTTCCTTGGGCAGAGGTCATTTCTCCACAGAGGAGTGATAACTGCTATTGTGTTATCAGGACCACAGCAGTCCAGCTACATGGAAAGGGGGGGGAAACAAAACAACAAAAAAACATCATTAGTAGACAACAAACACTCATGCGGTGCTCTCCCTACCATAAAACATCCTTGAAGCCAACCAATACTGGGAAGGCATCTTAGAGGAGGAAACAAGGGTAGGGGAATAACTCTCCAAATTGCAGCTGATTGCTGCAATAATCCCAGACAGGTCTGGCATTGGTATCCAGAGATTTTGCTTCCTGCTGAGCAGAGGAAGTACTGGGATCGATTCCTCAGAGCAGTGTTTTTCTCCCATTGAATTTTATTTAATCAGGTGTGCTGAGGTAAAGGAAAAGCAACTTAATTAGATTTTAGGCCAGATTTCCCAGCACAGCATGAAGGACAGAACATTGAAGAGGGCACAACTCTTTCTTGACATATAAGAAAGCAGGCTAAGACCTGCATATAGCTTCACCTGCTTTAGACCCTTCGTTTCCCATTTATTTTCCTGACCGCAAGTTTTAATTCTCCTTTCTCCCACATTCTCATGTCTTCTAACTTCAAAAAAGTCCTTGAGAGATTTCTGCATAAAGCTTGGAAAGCAGGCAGGAAAATCCCAGTGGTGAGAATGTATTTTATCCAGTTCACTCCTACGCACCAAAAAAATCAGTGCTGCCTGCCCAAGGACTTGTAGTTTGAATTATTTCCTCTGCCTTGGCAGGGAGGGGTGGTTTAAGCACAGCAACAGTTGCTCCCCAACACTCACTGCCAAACACATACGTAGAAGTTAACTGGGTGCGATTCGCAACATGCAGTATCTGTCCATCAGCGGTTGTTTGACCGACTGCAGTAGCCTAAGCGAAGACTGACGACATCTTACCGTTTCATGAAAGGTCTTGACTACAGCTTTCCCATTGTTCATCTCCGGCTCTGCCATGAGCGCCTGTTGAAACGCCTGATCGTAGAACTGCTTCACATCTTTGGCTATCTAGGAAAGACAGGAAAAACTCCCTTTCAGCCAGAGGAGGAAACACAGCCTGCAGAGTGCCTGAAGGGACAGGGTCCTTTCAATAGCACTTGCAGTATTTAAATAGATTTGGATCCAAATTATTTGCACAGGTGCATGAAGAAGGCTCAAGTCCCTCCAGCTGCAGTGTGGTAAAAGCAGCAAATACCAAGACCCTCATTCACCAGTCAAATGCTGTGCAAGCTCTCTCTAACTGGCAGAGACAGCCACAGCCTGGAGAGTGAACCACACGTACTGAGATTTGCTGTTGCGCTCAGGGATGCAGAAGCAGTTTGTCCTGAACCACCCAACATGTAGAGACAAAGCCAGCAGGCAACGTGCTTCCCACAGGGGCTGCAGAGGTAGGACACACTGGGGACGTCAGGGGGATGTGGGCAGCACAAGCAAGGTCAGTTGTAGGTACAGGCACTGCAGCTTACTGTCTGGCTTGGAGAGGATGGCAGGAATTTGGGAGAAATTACACATTAATGCCTAGTCAAGCATCTCATTTGGCCAGGTGCTTTTAAATAGATGTCAAACTCTGTCTGGGTCCTCCCTGGAGCTGGGCACCCCTGTCCTGTAAATGGTTTTATGAGAAGCCTCCTCTGTATCCTAGCCCTGCCACCCTGGCTGGTAAACTGCAGCCACCCAAAGGGGAGGGGTCTGCTCCATGATGCGAAAGCATCCTCGTTTTCAGGGAAACTGGCATTGCAGTTTCTCCTCTGACACCCTCCAATAACTTGGGAGAGATGGATGAAAGGAGCACATGCAAGAGAAGGAAGTATGACAGCAAAAATGCTTTCTAGAACATCTGCTCTCGGCGGTGCAGGCTGGGTTAGCACGGGCAAAAAGAAACTGCAGCAAGAAGCAGCTTGATTTCAATCAATTATCCCAGCATTTCTCTGTCACTGCTGGAACAAAGTTTGTTTCAGAGGGTGATGTTCTCCAAACAAACAATTTGAGACTGGTACAGGGGAAAAAATAAAAGAATCATCCTACTTCTTGCCTCTCTATCCTGTATTTAACGCATCTCCACCGGTGGCAGGCTGAGGGAGAGACATCCTCCAGCTTTATGGAAGAGCATCCTGTACAACAGGAGATGAATGTTCCCCCTGCAAGGGGCTGAAAACCCAGGTGGAACAGAGTCCCTTCTTGCTGGGAGCAGCTCTTGGTGGCTGGGATCAATCAGCACTTCCCTCCTAGGCTGCATCACCCCCGAGATGCCCATGACTGAGATGAAGAGGAGAAAGCTGCCTGCCTTGGGAGCAGGGACTTCCAAACAACCCATTCATCATCGTGGCTGCAAAAGCAGCTGAGGCCAACAGGCTGCTACCATTCATTTTAAACTGCAAAATTGATTCTAAGTGGCTGAGGTCATTGCTCTTGTATTGGCAAATTCTAAACTTTATGCTTTGATGGCCAAGCACGTCGAGAGCAACAGCCACAGGGTCCCTACTTACTCGGGCTTCACTTTTTTTTTTTTTTTGGAGTTGGTTAGTTGAACATCTTGGACTCTTCAGGATTCACAAACTAACATCTGCAGAAGGCCCAGCCCCTCAGCAAAGGTTAACTGCCTCAACAAAGTTGCTAAGAAACAGCACCCTGCCTGCATAATAATACGTTTAGCCACCAAAGAGTTTATTTGGTGAAGTCATGCTCTCTCTGGTGAATGATTACAAGGGTGTTTCCATTCACAGCTGAGCTGGTCATCTGTGGCCTACGGCACATGTAAAGGCCAGGCAGGCCACCACCTACTTACACAGCTGGCTTACGTCTCGTATTAAAGTAAGCACATTTCCTACTCTGCCAGAGTCCAGCCTTGGCTTTGAGCACAAGCAGTACCTTCTCTCCTCCAAACCCTTGATGGTCAAGTGATGAGCAGCCAGCCTTCTGGTTACTGTGGCATGGCCATGGTTGCCATACATTGATAGCTTTGATCTTTGAGACCAAACTCTCTGTGTGTGACCATAGTGAAGGGAAGGTGAGCAGAAAGGGATGCTGGAAAGCTGCATTTTTAAGTCCTACCCTTTAGATAACACTTCCCTCCAGCCAGAGGACCTCATCCAAGCAGTCTCTAGCAGGTGCCTGGGACAGACACAGCTTCCACCCCTCACGCGTGCACAGCGTGTTGATCAGCAGCAAGCTCAGCCCTGGCAGACGAACAGCCCAGAGTGGGTGATACAATATGGGCAAAGAGCAGGAAACATGAAGCAATCCCCAGGAAGCATGAAGCAATCCCATTAATGCTGACACAGGCTCTCCCCAGAAACTATTCCCTCCCTTCAGGGCCACATGACTGGGTTTGTTCTTTGCTCTTTAGTGCTCAGGATGTGCATACGGCTTCTCTTCACGATGTCATCCATGAATCAGCTCACACTGTGACTGACAGCGTGGCAGCAAGGAGGAGACCCAGGCACGACAGCACTATTTTTATTCCAGACATTGCACTATATACTGTAAGGTGCAGTTTCCACCATCAAGTGCTCACATTTAAAGTTCATTATCTGGGCCCTGAGTTAGGCAACCTGCCTGGATCACACTGCTAATCCAAACCCCCTTGACTCACTCTGGGAGCAGCTTACGAGCAAACCAGCTCATGCTGGGATCTGCCGCGGTTCTGCCCCAGCCTCCCAGGAACACAAACACAGGTTTTGGAATCATCTTACTTGGTCTTTGTTGACAAATCCCCAAATTCCAGCTGCAACTTCACAGGCGAACAGGATCACCAGGCAAGTGAAGAACTGCAAAGACAAATCAAGAGAGGGATGCTTAATGACTCTGGCTACAAGCAAAAGCAGCAATTAGGTGGGTAGAGGTGTAGAGCAGCACTTCTACTGATGGAGGAGATCAGAGCAAGGTGTTGACTTTAAACCATTTTGTGTCTCATACTCATGCTTAGCCCAAACACATTTTCTTATAGTTCATCAGATGCCACCCCATGTCCAGACCTCCCAGTGGAATGGCTGAGTGGGTACCAGCAGAGCCTTTCCCACACAAGGACTGGCAGTGATGAGTATGCTCTGTGCACCTCAAGGCACACTGCTCCTCTTCATGCACCTGCAGGACCATCCAGACTAGCTTCTTGTTCTGCCACGGATACTCTGAGGATGGGAATTGCCAGTGCAGGGTTAAAAGCACATTTCAGCTGCTGAGGAGCTACGGGGAGCCAGGGTGTGATTTATGGCCAGTTCTCTTGGCATCCACAGCCCTGCAAGGCTACTGCAGTTTTTTGCATAAATATCAACACTGATGTTTTCCCACAGTCCCACCCTGTTCATGCAATTCCAGCATTCCTCCCTGCATTCTCCCAAAAACCTCCCTCCATCTTTTTGCTCAGATCCCAGAACACATTATGACAGTGCCATAGACTGGAGATGGGAAGCTGTAAAGCTTATAAATTAGAGGCAAATGAGAAGGCACAGACAGGCACACTCCACACGCAGCCAGCTGGTCATGTGACAACATCACCCTCAGTGACATCTTCCTGGAAAAAGCCTCAAACTGGGAGAGTTGTCACGGAAGAAGCAAGACATGAAGGTAGTCAGGGGAAGAAAAAAAAAAATCACAACATGGGGTGGGACAACAGCCCCTGGCTCCTAGGAGGTAGGAAGTCTTTGTTACAGACTTATTCAAGGCATGAAATGGGAACTTCCAGAATGATGCTATGGCCTGGCTCCTGTGCAGAAGCAAGTGTTCATCACCAGAATGGAAACAGGACTATTGTCCAGGCAGCAGGAAGGGACTTCCAACATCCCTGAACAACCAAAGCCTATTTGAACACCTATCTCTCCCTAACTTTCCAAGAATATCTTTGGAGGACTGGGTCCCACATCCCACCAAGAAGTGATAGCACCCTAAACTGTGGATACAATGCCACTGTAATTCTCTGGTTAAGCACTAGGGCTCACTCTTGCAGTGGTTACCCTCCAGTGATGGATGGCTCCTTTATCCCAGATACCAAGGTACAGCTTCCTGCAGACTCAGTTCTGCAAAACACTACAGATGCTGCTTGATGGTACGTGAACACAATGGCATTCCTGGCCAGGTGGTCACATGCCCTAGCCCCTCCCCAGGGACCAAACTCTGCTCCAAGCCAAGAGTCTATCTCCCAGCTTCTTCACACCTTGCTGTTTAGCTTCCACCTTGTCTTTGGTGTGGGAATTTGATAGTGTGGAGCTTCCTGGTACTTTCCTCTTTTGCAATGTGCCCACAGCCACTCCATCAGTTGGCTGCAGGAAAGGGGAGAGCAGCTGCTTCCCTGCAACGCCCTGAGAACTCTGCCTGGAAATGTCCTTGGAGCACGGGTGGATGCCTTGGCCTGTGGAAAGCAGCATCACGAAGTGTTTCCAGCCTGCTCTTGGCAAGCCAAGGTGTGATCAAACATGAGCAGCACAAGCAGTAGCTAGAGACGCTAATTTCAGCCAAAGCAGCCGATTTCCTTGTCAGGGCTCAGGTACCTTGTACCACCTGCCCTTCTAATCCTCTTTCCAACTTCAAGAGGGAGTGAGGGGTAATTCATGTTCTGTAATCGCTTGCGTTAACAAAAGCCCCAAATAATCCAAAGCTGCCAGACCTTGCTACAACAGCCCCTGTCAGATTTGTGCACCAGCTCCTCCTATTCGCAGCAGCAGCAGTAATGCCTCCCAACTCCTACAGCAGCTCTCATCCACTGGCATTCAGAAGTGTTTCATAGAAGCTGGAGAGAAGCACCCTGCTTCTTACTGGGGAAGACATGGCTATACATGAAGCAATCTGGGAGAATAAGGGAAAGCAGCTCCATTTCCTTCTGTCCCAGCTGAATCCACACCAATGAGTCACTACACCACCACCAAGAATCTTCCTTCCAGCCCAAGGAAGCCAAGTGCTGCAAAGCCCTTCCAATATTTTAATTTTTTTTAATGTTTTACCCCTCCACATATTTTATTTTATTTTTTTTGCATTGAGCTTAAAACTGAACCACGTGTGAGGACTTGCTTTAAATAAATGTGTCTCCCTTAGCCCCAAGGCAGAGGCTTTTGGTGCGGCTACAGTTTACGCAATTAATCTCATCCCGTGCCAGGAATCCTGAGCTGCTGCTTCACATCAAGGACGCCTGTAGCATTTCAGTAATGGATTTTCCAGGATGTACCTAGACGTCCTCACTAAGTTATTGTGGGAAATCTTTGCTGTTTCCTTGTCCAAACAGATAAAAATAGTAGATGATTCCTTAAAAGAACTGGAATCACCACAAGCAGCCTTGAAACAAACCAAAAGGGGAAGCTCTGAGTAAGAAAGAGGGTTTAGTGGGTGCTTGGTAAGACAGCCAGATATAGGGTGAATTTCACATGTAACAGAAAACGAGTCCCCAAGAATCCTGCTGTTTGCACCTGTTCTGCTGTGCTGCTGCCTCTAGCTTCTGTCCTGCAGTCAGGCAGGAGCCTGCAGCACATCTGCTGGCTCAGCCGGAGCACCAGCGGGGTGGTCAACAATGCCCACAGCCAAGCAGTACTGCCTTGCTCTGTGAAGAGGTCAGTTACTTCCCACCTACATGCTGCTCCCGCATCCTCCCAGCCCCATTCATTGCACAAGTCTCTGGCAAGCGAGGCACAGATGTGTGCTGCCTGGGAGGACCGTCTCGGTGCCAAGCAGCATCCAAAGCTTTGCATGTCTCACCGTTCCCAGAAGGCACTGAGACTCCTGAATAGCGCCGTAGCATCCCAGGAACCCCACGAACATCATGACAGCTCCGACCGCGATCAGGATGTAGATTCCTGCAGGAGAAAGAGAGAGAGGTAAGCACGTTCCTGCAGAGCTTTGTGTGGCAGCATCGCAGCGCCTGGCTGCACATGCTGGCTCCTCGTGGCAGCTAATTACAGTACACATAATTAAGGCCTAGAAGTTATGAGTAGAGGTGGCTGCAGAAACAGTAGAATGACACAGTGTACACAACAAGTCAGATCTCAGAGTGTTTGAGATCAGAACTGTAAAAAACTTATCACCCCCAAAGTAAGAGTGGAGAACTCAAGTGGCAGTGTGACGTAGCAGGCAAGGCAAAGGCTTTAGTGTCCTCAACACTGCACGATGGGAGTTGCCATGGAATGCATAGTTTGAAATATTTAAGCAAAGGAGATGAAAATGATTGGTGAGCCTATCTTAAAATAAACAATAAGGCATATGGTTTATTTATATAATCATCATAACCATATTTACCTGGCTGACATTTTAAAGATAGACAAGCCACAAAATGGAAGGAAAAGCACTGCTTAAGCATCTCATGTAATAAAATCTGTCGTCTGCTACAGAGAGGAAGGCATGTTTTATTTCAACTTATTAAATTTGCCCAGTCAACTTACTCCATAACTAGTTCAAAGCTTGGAAACTAGGCATTAGGGGGGCTCAGAAAACAGAGGCATGAAAGTTTATTCATCCAGGAAACAAGAGCTTGGCTCAAGGCTCAGGTCTGCTGCTGCTGGTAGCCACCACTGTCTCACCAGCCATGAGATTGGTGAGACCACGGGGATGACTCCTTAAAATTCTAGAGCTTACTTTCCTTTTCCAGTCCCCACAGCTTTCTCCTGGCATATCCCATATATTTAGGGCAGTTCTGATTAACTAATATTCTCAAGAGTTGTGGCCATACCACTTTGAGTGGAATCTGAGCTTCCATTTGAAAGCAATCTGACACATGCAAAAAGCCATCAAATAAATAACATAAAACCATCAAACAAATGAGACAAGACCACTGTTACCATTTTTAACTGACACTGAAGGAGAAAAGAAAGAAAATAAAAATAATAAAAAAGAGTAATCACAGTGAGAATAAACATACATGGGCATCCCAGAAGGAACAGCAACACAGAGAACCTTGCTAGTGCTTGAGAGACATATCGCTTCAATTAAACGTTTTCCTTTGCTCAGAGTCAAAATGTTTTTATAGTTATTAATCAGTCTGTCAGCTCTCCTTTAGGAACAGCACTAAAGCATAAACACAGCTCAAGATTAAATCAGCTTGTACATGCTCATCATGTTTAAGGTTTTTCTTATCTTTGTAGCTTTTAAACAATCTTCTGATAATTAAAGTGCAAAGTCTACAGGGTACGAGCTGAGAGCAGAACTAAGCCAAGGTAAACCCTCCTCTAAAAAGAAAAAACCCAGATATATAACAACACTCTCAACTTGTTTAAAATCCTCTTATGGATAAGTCAAACTTGGGAAGGGGTCAACTTCAGCTCCTGCTTCTTCCCTCTCTAAAACAAAATTCACCAGCACCCAAACAACGCAAGGGCCAACTCGGCAAGAGGCGGCGATGCAAACACAGCCCTAGCAGCCCCGGCGTGGGGACCCTCCGGACAGTGGTTCTCACCAGCACCGCGCTTGCACAATGCCTCCCGCTATATTTAGGTGTCATGGGAGGGAGGAAGCCAGCTGCAGGGGAAGCACCCGCACAATGGAGCGTGCTGACCCCGCAGGAAGACCCTCGTCACAAAACCTGACTGGCTCTGAGGCCTGTGACACTGACATCCTCACGGCAACGCTGCCAGCAGAAGGAGGGTGAGAAAGAAAATAATCATGAGTTGCACCTCCTGATGCATATCAGAGAGGCTTCAGCCATGGCCACAAAAACCCAAAGGGCTGTTGGGTTGCAAAGTACGGATAGAACACCACCTTGCTGGGTGGTGCAAAGAGAAGAGAAAAACATGCAAAAGAAACCCTGCAGGAGAGTTTCTTGGAAAGGATGGGCCAGCAGTTAAAAGTTTTGCAGGCCTGCCTGAAGTGGAATTAGGTGATTTTATGCTGGTGGTTGGAGATGACATGTGGTGGAGGGACTGGCAGTGGCAGCTAGGCAGAGAGCCAGTGTGGTGAGCTGCGTAATGGGGTGTGCATGGGAAGAGGGGCCTCAAAGGGACTGGAGGTGACTGAAAGGCAGGAACACATCCTGCAAAGGGAAGGTTGCCTGTTGGATGGCTGCCAAGCCCCAGAGAGACCAACAGAGATTTTTCAGATGCCACATAACTGCCGTTTCAAGGAGAACATTATATCAGTAGTGGTGTCTCAAAAAAAAAAAAAAAAAATCCTGCTTAATGTCACCAGAACCTGCTCGCACCCAAGTACCAGCTCCCAACGCTCCAGCATGTACCAGTTGGTTTTCAACCCAAACTGCATCAGGTTTTTTCCACCTTACAGCCTTAGGTGGCTCCACTTGAGAGCCTTCATCACAAGTCCCTCTGAAAAAATTGCCTCATCCCTGTTTGCAGCAGCTTCTGACTTTTTCTCACGCTAGGTCAGCGGAGAGAAGATTTGCTGGGGGCAAGTCATCTTAATGTCTGAGAAGTCACCAGTTGTGCTGCATCTGCTTGTTACCTTTCAACCAGGGTGATTAGCACTTCTGGAGAACAAGCAGCATGATGCTGCGGGGATCCCAATGACCAAGTGACTCCCACAGATGGTCAGAAGATTTTATTCTCAGATTCTTCAAATTAAACACTGAAGACAACTTCCAGGCTGAACAAACCTAGGCAGGAGATCACAGAATCATAGAGCAGCCCAGGCTGAAAGGGAACTCAAAAGATCATCTGGTCCAAGCTTTTGTGAGAAATGGAGCCTAGATGAGACTGTCAAGCACCCTGTCCAATTAAATATCAGATCCTCCAGTGATGGGCACTCTACCATGACCCTGTGCTGCTTGTTGCAGTGAATGATTGTCCTTGCTGTAAAAAGAAAAAAAAAAGTCTTTCTTATATTGAGATCATCAGGAGAACATAAGAGCTGCTGGTGGATGGGAAAGATTTGCTCTGAAAAAATAAGAGATAAAAGACCAGTGAGAGCTTCAACTGATGGAGGAAACTGAAAAGGAACTGAGATATTTGTTATTTTACAGAAGGCTTCCAGAGGCCTCTGTACTTGCTTCTTGCTGGGATTTGTGCAGCTTCAAAAAAAATCCAAAACCAAACCTGACCTGCCAAAGACAATGCTGAGCAGACCTGGGAGAGACAAGCAAGGTCCCAGCTCCGTGCTTCTCTACCCACTCATGCTTTGCCAACTCCTCACCAGAGTCAGTGCCGCTGTCAAGCAAGCAAACAGCAAGGAGCAAAGGAGGGAAGGGAAGATGATGTGCACTACATGCCATTTCCTGACCAGAGCTCAGTGGATGCAACCGGTGGGGTGGAAGCAGCAGGGAAGCACAGCCAGGCAGGGGAGAGGGCAGCAATGACCGGGCTGAACTCTTTAAAAAAAAAAAAAAATTCACAAAAACCCTGGAAGGCTTTTGAGATAAAGGCCAGTTTCGTTCCCAGGCACAAACAAGTGGCGGTTATGGAGTCGCCTTTTGTTAGCAAGGGCCAGAGCGCTGCAGCCTCCTGGGAGGCAACAGAGCAGGACTCTTTCGCCCCAGAGTTTATTTTAAAACAAGCACAAAATATTTAATGCAACAATGGAGACTCGTACAATGCTAGCTGTGTTTCTTCATAGAAATGCCATGCTGAAGGTTGCAAAGGCAAGCAAAGCACCCAAACCACACGCTTGGGGTGGCATTTGCTTTCCCACACCCATCCTTCCCCAGAAGGGACTGGGCCAGTTGTGGGTCTCTGCCCTCAAACAGGGTGCCAGGCAGCCGGGGGGCTGTTTCATAGCAATGGCAGCCCAGACGGGAGCAACCAAGCCCTTTTCCCAGAAAGGGGCCTGACACGTCTTAGCTTGCATTCCTGGCAGGCAGCAAGGATGGCAGCCAGCATGGCTTGGGGCTCCACGTCTCCAGGAAGGCACCTGTCATCCCCATCCTGAATGGCACATTAACTGTCTTAAAGCCAGAGGAGACTTCCCCCAGGACAAGCCTTCTCCTCATTTAAGGATCAGAGGTGGAATTAACTCCTGCTGGCCTGTCCTGAATGGGAAACTCTCTCCTGAAGCAGCACCCACTCCCGGAGGGCTCCACCCGAACCAGCACAATGCTGCATAAGCTAGGCTGCATCTGCCTTTCACACGCCACCCCTCATTTGTATTGCGACTCTCTCTGGGGTTTTAAAACAAGAAATGCTGTTTGCCGTTAAAAAACAGAATCAGAGAGGTATAAATTGCAAACCACAATGCCTACAGTCACGCTACTCCAGCCAATAGCAGCAGGAGTTAACCCTGAGAACAGCCAGAGCTGCAGCAACTGGTAGCGTGAGCAAAATCTTGTAGGTGCTCACAGTATCAATGTGCCTCTAGGTCCCTGAGCAACTTCACAGCGTGATTTGTAACCCTACGGCACAGTTCTCAGATCAAGGCAGTAGCAGACATGATGGCTAAAGCTGCTGTGTGTAACCAGCCACCTACGAAAATGAGCTGTGAGCTGCAGGACCTGTAGGTTGGACCTAGAGGAAGGCACAGGAGGATGCGTAAAGGTGGGTGCTGTCAAGATTTCCTTGAGTCCTCTATCTTCCTTTTGAGATGGAGCCTTCAAACAGAAAGCTTTAGGAAATACAGAGAACCAGTCTTAGTTTCACCTTCTTTGTTATAGAGAGATTTCAGGGTCCTGTCTGAACTCAAAGCACAGCAACCATGTCAGGATCTCTTCACTCAGCGCATCAGGATGTAATGCGTCAGAAAAAGAGGCAGCACCAGACCAAACATCATCCTCATTCACTGATACAACCACAGCCCACACAGCTTTAGGCTGTGGGGACCTCCTAAAGCCCTGACCTGGAGGATCGATAGTCACTGAACATGTGTCTCTAGATGGTCTTGGTGGGAAAGGGAAAAGCAGCCAAGAGCCCAGGTGATACCCACCATGGAGGGCCCTTTGCCCCCGGGCCAGGTGGGAAGCAAGATGCTCAGTTCTAGCAACAGGGAAGGAAGAGAAAAAGGCAGTATTCAGCATCAGTACTTGCTCTGGCATTAAAGCAGCATTGCTGGTGCCTACGGGGTTGTAAACCCCATGTTCTCTCCCTGCTGAGATATAAAAAAAAAAAAAGTAGAAAAACCCCAAACTTAAAAAAAAAATGGAAAGAATGAAAAATAAATAAAGGAGGAACAGGCACAAGAGTCCATCTAAAACAAGCAGGGAACAGTCCACCTTGGCCAGTCCTCCTCCTGTGCCCCACCATCCCTACCAGAGATGCTATGCAGCTCCAGGCATGGGCATTCCCAGGCAGCACCCATTTTGCTCTCTCCCCATTTTGCTCCTCTCCCAGCAGCTTTAACTCCTTAAGCTAATGGAAGCCAGTCTCTTCCCTCAGNGCAGTGCCTACCCCACTGTGGGTCTTGGCCTGGAGATGCTGAAGACCACAGGGCTCATGTCCAGACCTGCTGCAGGGAAGGGTGGGACCATAAGAACATGCTGTGATGACGACTCCTTCCTACATCACACAATGAAGTGTGGAAGAACACCTCTGGACCCAGAAGTCCTCACCATGACAGCCTCAAGCCACAAGGAAGCACAAGATACAGGCAGGGAGTGGAAAGTCCCTCCATGATGGAATAGGAGCTGGAAAGCAGTGGCTGCTCCAGCCAGCGAGGGAGGGTCTCCTGGACATTTTTGTCCAGCTGCCCAGTGGAACTGGCCCACCAGTGCTTTTTTGGAAGCAAAGTGAGAAAGAGGGGGTGGAAGATGAGAGGGTTTTGCTGGAAGACACAAACTGGGAAGCCCCTCTGTTCCTCTCCACCCCCTTTCCCAAGAAAAACATCCCTGCTCCAGAGCTGGTAATGACTTCCAGATGGAGCAACAGTGTAGCAAAGCATGGAGAGATCTCCTGGGGCTGTGTGGCTCACACTGGGAGATGAAAAGCTGGATATGCTTGCCCTTGTCTGCAAGAACAAGGCATGAAGGAAACAAAGGACACACCTCTGTCCCAAAAGCAAAGGGGGTTGGAGAAAACACTAAACAACATCCTTGTCGGCACACCCGTACCCAAACAGACTCCATGCAGAAATGCTACAAGTCAGATTTCTTTTCTGCCTACCCTAGAGACACAGGAAGGAGACTTTAGGTTTGTAACATCAGCATGCCTACAAGAACTGGGAGGAGGTCTACTGTGTGTCACCAGGGCTGGGATGGACAATAGTGACAGCACAGGAGATCCAGGCTGGACATATTGGCTCATTTTCTGTCGCCTCAGCCTACACCACTTCTGGAGAACAATATGTGCCCTGGGGCTTCTCTCATCCACCCACAGTGCCCAAATTCCACTGGGAGATTGCTTCTGGATTTTGTATGCCTAAACATGTGGCAGGCCTTCACAGGTAAACAGCCATAGCTAAAGGTTTAAACAGCCATGAACAAACCACCTTTGGCACAGGTCTCCGTGACAGAGCCAGCAGGAGGGGACAGAGGAAGACAACTATTTTATTGGTAGTTGGATTGATTTAAATCCCAAATAACCCAAAGGCACCAATTCACAGCCTCAAGTCATAACCAGCTTTAGCCTGCAGAGGAAGTGAATCTCAGGGGCTTATTGCAAGGAAGGCAGACTGAATTACAACAAAATACAAGTTTCTTTTCAAACAGAAACTGAATTCTATGATACAAAAATAAAAATAAAAGAATTGCTTGCGTTGTCAGCTATATTGTGTAAGCCAGATACTTCCCTTTAAGTACCGACACAGTGTTTTTTCTCAAAATTACTGCTTTTAAAAGATTTATGCTATTATTGACGGAGTTGATTTGAAAGTGAATAGAGGAAAATCTAGAACCAGTAAATCTCTTTTTTTTTATATAAAGGAGTAATTAAATTGCCCTTAACTGTAAATAAGTTTATTTCCAAGAGAGAAAACTGTATTTAAGAAACTTCCTCATATATATATATATATATATATATATATATGTATTATTTTGGTCACTGTAGCTCAGACCTTTTCCACTCCCAAGCACACAAGCCTGGCCATAGCTCATGTCTCTGCTGGGAAAACCACTGACAGACAGAACCTTGAAGAAGTAGAGCACAAACAGGAAAGATGAGAACCCAGCGCTGAACCAGCTGTGTGCACCCTCAGAGATTGCTGGGAAAGGTGGGAAAAGCCCGCTAGTGTTTATTACAGGACCTGGAGACCAGTGTTCTCGGGCACTTCTCCAGCCCTTTCAGGACAAATTTTGCCAAGGATTTGCTGTTGAGTCCAACCCCACCATATTCTGAAGCTGGCACCTCCTTTGGAAGATGCCTAGTATTGCTGGAGGGGTCGGGACAAGGATGGAAGCATGAAGAGAAACCAAGGACTCCCCACAGCTCACGGCAGGTCTGCACTCACTGTAGCACTCCTTGCTTACAGAGCCTCTGCACCACACCAGAGCTCTCTGCAACAACCACACACCTCTGAATCCCTGGACATCACGGTGGTTTGTCCAAGGCAGTCCTGAAAATACTAAGACAAAACTCACTGCTACAGGCAGAAGGGCGAGCTCCTCCATGACTGCTTAGCCAACACAAGGCCATCTGGATGATGTGCTGGAATGCTCCATGCTGCTGGCCATGTCTGGGACCCATGGCAAGAGTGACAGAAGCATCCTCACATGCCACAGGGACAGTGAGCAAGCCCTGGGGAAGCTCAGCCAGGTACCCCGATCCCTACTCACATGCATGCTGACGTCCCTCCTCTCCGTGAGGCTCCAACCCGCCCCGAGGCCAGCAAAGCCTCACAGCAGCACTTACAAAATTCCTTGGGACACCCACTGAAGGTTGACAGTGATGGACACTGTGCTGACTTCAAGGACAAGCGTGCAGATGCAACTGCAGTTCAACTCAATGTTTACTCATTTGCAAGAAAGACTTCAAAGCAACCCTATGCATTCTGGCCCATTTCTTCCATCCCTGTCTGTATGAACAGCAGCTTGAACTCATTTCTAGGGTAGAAATCATTATCCTGGATTGTATTTGTATGGAGCAAGATGGTGAAGAGAGTCTGTGATTCACCTCGTTAGAGAGCCTGTGCTCCCATTAGCCAGTCTCCCCTCCAGCACTAGCGCAGCACACTGCTTCACACGCACACTTAACATGTTAAAATTAGCCCAAACCCATCGCTGACCCCCAGCCGCCCCCTCCCTTGTCCCCCAAGGCTTGGGGGCTGGATCTACAATCATCAGCCTGGTTGCTCAAGAAAAAAACAAAAGAAAACAACGGAAAACCCACACAAATACTAAAATAAAGTAAAAACCTGTTGCCTTTCTGTTGGGGTAGCAATACCCAGCAGGACAGTGGGGATGGGGAATGGCAGGGACAGACTTGGTGGCCAGGTTTAACCCACCACTGCGTGCCTGTCCATATCCTTACAGCCCTCCCAAGGGGTGCTGATGCTGCTGCACTCTGGGGAAGGGACACTGCCCATCAGAGTATTTACTAATAAACCACAAAAAAAAATGAACAGGAGCCAAACCTCAGCCCCTCACCCCAAAGCTACATGGAAAACCGCACCCCAGCTCTGGATGCCTTTGGACTCTTCCTCCCCGCTGCCTTCACTCCCAGGGCCAAGCTAATTAGAGCCACAGGTCGCATCGCCCTGTCACTTGCTGTGAGCAGCTGGATGCACATTTCCTATTTTGGATCTGGCGGGCGAGAGCGAAGCAGAGACCATCCAGCTGACACGCTCTGCTCCTGGCCGGGCAGCTTCAGGAAAGCAGAGGAAGGGGAGGCAGCAGGATGAGCGCCCAGTGATGCTCCCAGCACACTGACAGCCAAGCCAGGGGGAAATGTCAAATCCAGGGGCAGAGATTTAAGGCAAATGAGAGCTAAGGCTTTTGTCCCCAACCTGATGAAACCATTTCACCTGCAGCAGCCATCTCTGGGCATCACAGAGTCATAGAATCACTTGGGTTGGAAGAGGCCTTTAAGATCATTGAATCCAGCCACAGCCTAACCCTGCCTAGTCCACCCTAGATCGTGTCTTTCAGCATGTCACCTACACATAACCAAATTCTTGAAAGATGGGGATCCTGACTTCACCCTGTGGTGTTACCTTCACTACCATCCCATTAAGACAGGGCAAAAGCAGTAGATCCAGTGTCACTTGCATCATCAGAATCCCCGGGGACTCTCAAAGCCAGTGACACCACAGCACCAACTCATTATGGAGAGATCACAGCACTCGAGTTTGTACTGGTATCTGCAGAGATAGACCAGCTCAACCTTCTATCACAGGTTCTCACTGAATCACAGTTTTGTTCTTCCTAAAAGTGCTGCTTCAGTGCAGGGACAATAAATATCCAAGACAGAGTTAACTGGCTGTTGGTACCAAACTTATCTGTGTCTCTAGCTATCTTGACAGGATGTTTTCTAACCTATCAACATGTGGTCCAGCCTCCAAACACACAGAGCACTTCAGACAGTGTTAGGAAAGTGCAAGAGGCAAGGAAAAATTTATTTTTTCAACTACAAATAAAGCAAATAAATGCATATTAGACCATAAGCCTAGCTTGGCTAATAAGTGCTCTGGCAGAGGAGTTGGACTAGATGGTCTTTTGAGGTCCCTTCCAGCTCCTAAGATTCTGGGGGTCTGTGATTTTTCCTTTCTAGTCACAAAAGCACAGAACAACAGTACTCCAGCTGTCCCCATCTCTAGCTTGGTCTTTACAGCACTGAAGCAGTTAACTTGCCATTTGCTGAGGCACTGGGTCCGAAGCCAATATGGAAGTGCTAAAAGCCAAGACTGCAACAAGTGGTTAAGGGATCAGATGGTTTACGAGCAGTGCCAAGGAAAAGCCCACAAACAAGAGCTTGTTTCATACCCTCCCAAGTCGACTCCACAAGACAACTCATCGGATACAATGCCAAAGCCCTGGGGCAAGGAGGGGATAGTACTGCTTGCAGGAAACCCCAAGTCCAGGAGCTGGGCAAGCCCCAGCAGCAAACTCAGCAGCAGAGAGGAAGGAAACCCAGTTGTGAACGGGAGCTGCAACCAAGAGACTTGGCCATCACCAACTCACCATGGTGGAAATCTCTCCACGGAAGAGGAGCAGGTTAAGCCCTGCAGCAGGCTGAAGGAAGATAAGTATCACACCTGGTACCCAGGTAGCTGCCCTGCTCCTCACATGCTCCCTCTCCCACTTCCCCACTGCCATCAAATCCAACCCACTGATCGACTGTGTTGGTTATCCTTCCTCTCCTGTAGCACACAGACACCCTGAGAACACAGACTTTACAAATCAGTTTTAACTTTGGGGCAGGGGAAAGGACACAGAGAGAAACTGGGACACACCAAAACACCACTTTCCCACTCCAACCCCTCGCTGAGTATAAACCTCACGGTGCAAGTTTTCTGCCTCGATTTTATATATATATATTTAATTTTTTAAATTTTTTTGTTTGTTTTTATTGCTTCCCCCTGTCCTACAGCACCACAGCAAAGCCTGACTGGTCTGTAAAAGCCTCCTGACAGATCCCAGGACCAGCATCCCACACCAGAAACCAAAAAGTGGTTAGCAAGGGGGAGGGGCAGAACCAACGAAAAAACCCAAACAAACTAGCTCCAGAGGCCAACTCCAAGATGCTCCCAAAGCAGGAACATCATGTACATGTGTCTGTTAGATGCCAAAGGAAAAAAAGGAGGGAGTTACCAATTGTGAAGGGAAAAACAAAACAAAACAAAAAAGTGGGGGAAAAAAGGAAAAGCAAAAAGAAATCCCAGCCTTTGGACTCCAGAGCGCTGGCTGGGAAAGGCAGCAGCTGAAAGAAATGCTCTGCTATTATTACTGCATGGAAATTACAGCTGCCAGAAGGAATCCAGACTGATCGGTTGCTGAATATAACTTTAAAAAGACAGCCAACCTCAAACCCCAAGCATCAGAAGACCAGCATGGTAGTGGGACCTGCAGTCCGTTCTCCATTGTTGTCTGAATAGCAAAGGCTGAGGACAAGGACAAAACAAAAAGGGGTGAAAGAGAAGGGAGGACTTGGACCTCACTCTCCAGGTCACCCCGGTTTTAGGAGAAATTTGTTAACTGAGGGGACATCTGTTGTTGGTCCCCAGTAGGACAGAGGTTCTTAGCCTGGTTCTTGGAGAGTATTTGATTTCTGAAGAGCTCCCTTTTCTCTTTTTAAAGTTGAAAACCATCAAAGCAGAAATGCTGTGAATGCAGCTTTGGGTGTGAGGCAGGAGAGGGAGGACAGCAAGGGAGGAAACCCACGACTGTTCACAGAGCCAGTACCTACCATAACCAAGCACAGGGCTCAGGGATGTGACTTCATGGGCAAGCAAGAAAACCCAAAGGAAAACCCTTCCCAGAAAGTCATTTCAGCTACAGGTGAGAGAAGGACACTGGATCAGATGGACCCTTGCCCTGGCAAGCCTGCACTACAAGCCAGGCCCTCCTGCAAGACACTCCCTGTCATCCACGAGTATGGGAGAGATCAGGGTAAAAATAGGGTGTCTGATCTTGCAGCAAGCCAGCATGCTGCCAAATTATTAAAAATCATGCTAAGCTTAACCGTAACACACAGAGGCTCCACTTGCCCCTCCTGGAGAACATGAGTCACAAGCTTGCCAAGCTCCACTTTCCACTGCCAGCCGCTTTGTCGGCTACTTTCACATCCCTTTGGACAGGAAACAAAACGTACTTCCAAGACCCCCCCCTCCTTCCCACACGTACTCTGGGGAGGAGGGATGGGGGACTGCAGCAGAGAACAGCACCACAGAAAACCCGCTATGCCACAACACATCCTTTTGTGCTTTAGCTGCCGTGAGTTTGGATTCTGCACTTGAGCCATAGCCAACATATAATGAAAGCTTTGACTAGCAGGGCAGGGGAGATTTTGGGGAGCACAGGGGGAGAAGGAGGTGTTTTTACTCCATCCTGCTTGCCCAGAGCTTTCCTCCTTGATTTTGGGCACACTGCCTTCCACTCTGGGACATGACACCCATACAGAGTCCCCCAGACCTACTTACCAACGTAGAAGGTGTTGGGGGCCTGCTTGTCCCCCAGCTGCAGGTAGAGGATGTTGGTTGTCTGTGAGTCATGCCGGAGCCACAGGGCCACTCCCAGGATGATGCCTCCAGCCAGCTAGGGAGAAAGCAGAGGGAAGCAGGTGTTACCCACCGCTCTTGGCCACACCAGACCCTGGGTGGCAGTTTTCAGGCCAGAGAAGGTGGTCTCTTTTTCACCCTTCTGCAAATTCTCATCTACTACTTTCACATACAAAAACGTCCTTCCTAACCATCGTCCCACACCTGCAATATGCTGTACCACATGAGCCACACAATTCTCCCCACTTTACAAGAAGATCAACAAGCAAAAGCCTCAGCTCTGGGGATGTGCAAAGCCCTTTCCAGTTCCTGACAGTGATTCCTTTCCTATTCTGTTGTTCTGTTAGACAGAAGGCTTAGCCTTGCCCAAGAAGCATGAGATTTGTGACTGAAGCTTTTAAGGGAGTTTTTCAACAGGAGTTAGTATCAGCCCCGCTCACTACCTTTTTCCCAATGGGCTGCTATCACCCCATTTCATTTCTCCATGACATGCAAACAGGGTTTCAGGTTCTGTTTGATCTGCTGAGAACCAGGCAGGAAGGATGAGGAGACTGTGGCTCAGAAAGCGAGGGGAGCATCACTTTCCCTCTGCCCCCAGTCTTGTGTACACATTACTTTACATCCGAGATCAGGCTTCCAGTCAGAGCAGATCCAGTGGGACAGAGCTTTCTGTACCCCCCTTCACGACATCCACACCTTGACATTTAGCACAGTGTTTAGAAGCAGAGATATCTAAGAAGCCACAGTCAGTGGGACCAAGTAACATTTCCAGCAGCACCTCCGTGCTGTATGCCATTGCTCCACACACACACCACCCAACCCAGGTCTTGGAGTTGTCCTACATCACGAGGGAACAGAAAAGGAATCATACCAGCTGCCCTCACAGCATTGCTTTAATATTGAGCCTTTTTCTGAGGTGTCCCAGGAGCACAGCAACCTCTGTGTCCACCGCTTCCACTGCTCAGTTCACTGCCTTTTCATAACATGACAGAGAAACCTGAATGCAGGTCCCCATGGGCGGGCTGTGAGCTGGGACCATGCTCTACTGCTCCTCCCACATGAACAGCTTTTCTTAATACACTAATACAGGGATTGAGGCAGAGCAAAGCCTCAGGTTCAGGACACAGCATAACCATGCTGCTTTTGGAGGCTACCATGAAGATGTTCAAGAGAGCTGAGCAGCACTGTGAGCCAACAAGGCTGAAACTGCTCCCTTGGCCACACTGGTTGTCCCGCAGAAGAGCAGAGCACTCGCACACACACGCGTACAAGCAGATACATGTGACAGAGCCCCACAGGCAAGGATAAAAACACACTTCAGACATGGGAAGAGGTGCTCTGCCTGGAGCATCAACCCAGCCTACCACTGGAATGGCCATAAAACTTCCTGTCATCTGGACATGAATGACTTCCTCACTGTTTTATCTTCCAGGGAGGGGTGGAGGATGGGAGTGGATGGGGGACGCTGCAGAGGGGTAGGCATCACTGAGAGGAACCTGAGCCAGAGCATTTCTAGAAATACTTGCTGTGTTCTCCATGACACCACCACCCCGTCCCATTTAAAATCATGAGAGTGAGGGGGAAAAAAATCAACTCTCATGTTAACAAAAAAACAAAAGAACCCAACACCGCCCCCCCCAAAAAAAAATCCCCTTAAGAATTCTACAAAAGACTGGAAGCATCTGTTCAAACGCCAATTTGAGAGTCCCAAATCCCTGAAGCTGCTCATAAAAAAAAAACAAAAAAAAAACCAAAAAATACCCACACAAAACCCCAAAAGTACAGAGTTAAAAGCAGCATTTTTTTTTAAAGCATGTTTGTTCAGTAGAAGTGCAGCCTCCAGTTGTGCAAGAAGCACAGCAGAGCCTGGGTGAACGCATGAGGACTGACTGGCGTTTGCAAGACCGGCTGTTGGTGGGAGTCCAGCTTTGCCCCTCTGGAGGACAGCTGGTAGTGGTTCTCCTTGCTTGCTGCTGCAAGCCTCAGCCATAAGGTTGTTACAGGGATGCCATCGAAGCTGGGGTGAACCCACACAATTTGTGCACAACTCACAGGGCAAGCTGATCTCAGGGCTTTTTCACTTTTCTGGAGGAAGAAAAATCCCCATCAGCAACCTGGAGAGGGAGGGAAGAAGCTTTTCTCTAGTTTGACTCCCAAACTAACCAGCTTTTAACAGTTCTCATACAGCAGCCAATGCAGCTTCCCCACTGGCACAGACCCTCATCCCTCTCACTCTTGGGAGAGCCCAAGGTTCTCCAAACACTTAGCTACAGAGAAGAGTCGTGAAAGCTCATCCATGCTCAAACCCAGTCCCAAATAAAGCAGCTTGTGGCTTGCAGAATGTTACCCAAATCCAGCCTAGCATGGCTTGTTCGTTGTCTGAAGATGTATCAAACCCCATATCTATCCTCTCAGGAAAAGGACAATGCCCCCAAATTAATCAGTGCTGCTCTTAAAGAGAAGGTCTTTAATCCCCCTGCCTCCCACAGCAAAGCTGGGGAAACACCAGTGTGAGGAGCAGCAGCTGCTTTCCTACTGAATTCAAAATGCCCGACAAAGAACCAAAAGCAGGCTGCAAGCTGGTCTCAAAATATTTCTTAATCACTTGGGAGCATCGGCTAAAGGGATAGAGCCTCTTCCTAACTCATGAAAACCATGGAAGCAGTGAGGTCTGCCTATGGCAGCCAGCTGAACCATCTCCAGATGTTCCTGGTTTCAGCCCAAATGCACCCCAGGAACACCCCACGCCTGTCCCTCCTGCACTGCCTGACTCCCCTTGCTTTCACAACGGGGCACAGAGGACCTCTGAAAAGATGCTTTAATCCAACAGCAGCTGGATTTCTTAATAGAAAACAACGCTTGCTTACTAATGAAAACAGGGTTTAGGCTACGATGAGTAACTATTTCCATGAAAACCATACATCCCTTCCACCACCAAGAAGCACGAACGTAATCAGGGCATCTTTCTTCCCAAAAGAAAGAAGACGAGAGGGAGAAAACCTCATCAGCTCGCAAGAGTAACCCTGCCTCCCACAGCACCTTGCTCAGGATAATCTCATTTGTAACCCGCAACTTGTTCCGGGCACAAGCTCAGTACTTTCTTCCCTTCCCATCCTACAATCACTGCTGTTTGCTGGCATGAGAGCCAAAATTCCAACCACTGATGACAGCATCACACTGGTCTCCAGGCTGCATAATCTCAAACATTAAATATGCTTTCCCCTACCCGTGCCCTGCCCCACACACCCCATCTCCCCACCCCATAGGTATCCGTGGCCTCATGCAGGTTACCTTATCGCTCAGTGCTTGCAACACCCCAGTGGCTGGGGCCATCACCTGCTGCGGATATGTGCAGCACAGCTCTCCATTTATATTTCTGGGGCAATAAAAGGCTGCAGCCTCAGCCATGCCAGCCTTGCATCACTTGGATCTGCACACCAGAAGCCGACCTGCCCAGCTGGCCATGCCCCTGAAGAGGTGGACAAGGCTGAAACAAGCAACTGCTCAGACTCCAACTACTTGGAGTTTTAAGTGCCACTTAAAGAGTTTTAAGTGCTACTAACTTTTTGGGATATTTTTTCAGACTTGCATTTTGCTCTGGAATGTTGCAAGCTCTTACTCTGCTGCCTTTTTTGTACGACTTTTAAAAAACAACTTTAAAATCCCACTAACATCCTGCCCAAATCCCAGAAGAAAACCACCCTTCTATGAAAATAACAGCTCCTCCAGCTTTACTACCCTTTAAAAAAATCAACCGTGAGCTAGAAGGGTTCGCGGCCCAGATCTCAGGATCACTGCTGCATTGCTAGTGCAGCCCAGGATAGGGCCAACCCTGGAGACCTCGCCCCAGGCAGTGTGCCGGCACAGCAGAGGTGGCGCAGCAAACTCCAGCGTTTCCTCTTTACTGCTCTTTTCCAGCTTCCAGAGATTTATTGCTTCTTCCACAGACAGCCAGATTTTTCCAGCTGGATCCTGCCTGCCCAAGGCTTGCTTTTTGCAGGGATGCCATTCCCACACGGCTCGGCCAGGGGAAGCCCCCATCGGACATGGCCTAAGGGAGTGAAAACGCAGCCCCTGAGAGGTGGTACTTCACGGGATGGGATACCACTGCCTGGGCACCACGACAAAGGCAGCTGTGCAGTCCTGGTTTGCTGCCCTATCCACTGAGCACATAGTGGGGCTCTGCCCCTGGTTGTGCTATTCACCCTAAAATCTCCCGGATCTAGCTGTGGGGCAAGGGAACAAGTCCATCTTCTATAGCTCAGCCTCTCCTCCCCGCCCTGAGAGATTACCATGGTTCAGGGGTGCAAGAAATGGTCCTGTTCTCCCCTTCAATGTGGGATGCTGCATGTCTGAGCTGCTCTCACCTCCACCTGCTGCTCCCCAGGCACTCGCAGATGCCAGGACGTGCATCAGCCCCCACTCCCTTTCAGTCCTTGCCCTCCTGCTTCCTTTCCCTCCACCCCTCTTCAAAATAGGTTTCCTGGCAGCGAAGAGGAGGAGGAAGAGGAAGTAGTCCTTTCTACAAGGTGCTTTGCTGGGCATGCGAGAGCAAAGCTGACATCCTGTGGTTCAAGCTGTCTGAGGGGGGTAAGTGGAGGTGCCAGCAGTTTCCCAGTGTCATATTTTTAGCAGCACCGCTTCCTGTGGCCAAGACACCGCTTCCCAACCCACATGAGCCCAAAGGCCAGGAGACCGTCCTGCCTTGCTGCAAGAACGCCACCGGCGGAGCCCACACCACAACGCCTGTGAAACACCACCGTTACGAACAAGAAGCAGGATGCTGCCAAGAAAGCTTAATGTATTTTAGCTGTTTTACACTTCAGGCAGATGACTAGAGATTTTTAACATGTTTTCCTGTTTCCCTTACATCACCTGGAAGCCGAGCCCTTTGAGGGGACAGCACCCACGCCCCACTCAGGGAGCCCAGCTGGGACTACCCACAGCTCCTCTCCAGCACAATCTTCAAAGCAGCTGAGTTGGAATAAAACCAGATCCCTGTTCTCTAGGTGTGGGGAACCCCTGTGTAGCAGGGTGAAACGGCTTGCCAAGGCTGAAGTGTCTCGCCACGCAAAAGCCCCTCATACAGCCATGAATGAATTGCTAATTTGCTCCCAGGTCACCTGTTGGTCTCCAGAGGGAGCAGCAGGTATCAATATTCTCCATTATGCACAGTGTAAATAAAGTCACCACTTTATTGCTGCACCTACTGAGAATGTGGGGGGCAGGAGGGCAGGGAACATGGGGGGCGATGAAGTGAGGAGCTAGCAACTCAGAACCGGATGGAAACCCTCTTTGGAAGGGCAGGACAATCCCCTACAACATGCGTGCTTTGCACTCCCACCTACAAGGCAGCCCAAAGAGGAACACACAACAATTGGTGGCAGACACGCTTGTCTGGGTGGTGCCAGGCCTGCCTGCACCCCATGCAGTGCTTCCTGGAAAGTGAGTGAATTGCTCTTCCACTGCAAATAGCTGTGCCCCGTGGAAGCGTTGAAAGGGCTTGGTGTGCAGCGGAGGGCTGAGAGCTCAGCAGCAGCCCACAAACCTGGGAATTTCAGTTTGATGCTGTGACGATATTCATGCTACAACAGTAGGGCTCAAGCCAAAAATTCACTTAAAAGTTTTAAGGTGAGAAACACTACCAGTTGCCCTCACGCTGTTTGTCAGGGTGTACTGCAGGATGCCCTGCAGCACCAACACACTGGGACCCCAAAAGACTTTCTGGGGGCAGTGCAAGCAAGGAAAGTGATTTAACTCGGACAAATGTGGTTGCCAACAACACAACATCAACACATCTCTGCCAAGCTTGGCGCAGGCACTTGCAAGCTGCAGCAGCAGACAGAACTCCTCTCGAAGGCATGGGCAAGGTCTTTCTACCACCATCTGCAGCAACTGCCACGCTCGGTGGCCAGAAAATGTCAGGTTGAAGGTTAGCAGGCAAGACCTGTCCAGAAGTTGCTGAAGGGGGGTTTGCGAGGAGCCCCGTAGGCAGGCGGAAAGGAGGCAGCCCGCAGCCCACTCCCAGCAGCAGCTATTAATAGAGCTGCTGGACGGGGCAAAATTCTCCACTGGTGCCTATAGTTACCAGCCCCACAACACTGCAGGGTTTTTCAAAACAAGCTCCAGAGGAGCACTCCCGGAAGAACAGAGGCCAAATAAATCCCAATAGACAGGAGAAGAGTGAGAATCTGGCACCAAACTCCAGAAGCAGGGTCCTCTGATGAGTAGCACCAAGTCCTCAGGCTGCTCCCCACTCCCCACAGCCTGATCTCCCCTGCACTAGAATATCAACATCTTCCAGCAGGATTTAATTGCCCTCGGTGGAGAGGAAAACAATTTTGGGTATCACTTTAAAATTAATTTGGCCCCATACTTAAACATTTATGACTGCTCTCCCTTTTTAATAATACAGTGAAAGGCACTTGCACAGTACAGGATCAAAGCGTTTCTCAAGGCGATGTACATGGGTTAATGCTCTTGCAGTAGATAAGCATTACAGTGGTTGATAGAGGAATAACCTCAGGAAAACAGAGCAATATATCCCCTCTGGCCACCAGCGACGCTCCCTCCAGCCCAGCCCATTAACTTTAGTCGAATGCCAACCTCTTAAATAACCCTCTGCATGCAGAGGTTTCAGAAGAGGTTTCACAGGCAATGGTAGGACAGCGTTCACTTGATAGGCAGCCCAGAAACACATCCCAGAAAGCCATCAAGCAGTGAAACTTCGGTCCTGGTACTGACCCTACTAAGAAAATCTCTCCTTTGCCCTCCAATGGCAGGCATTAAATAGCTGCAGGGTTAAACTCATGTAGTAATAAATCCACTTGCCTATACATCACCCCAGGACACAAAACCTAGTCAGGGGAGGAAGATGATAGACCAGCATCACATCATCGCTGCTTCCACAGCTTTCTGTGATTCACAGGGAGACTGATAACCAAACCGAAGCCTGCACACCACAGCAGAGCAGCCTGCCACTGTCACCATTAAGCATTTAAGCAATGCTCTGTGTAAGTCTACAACCAAAACAAAATGTAAGCTGCTTTTTGAGTCTGGGGAGTCATTTCAAACCCATGCCACGTGCCCTGTGAACCATCAGATCTTCTGTTAATCTGTTTAAACCTGTCAAAAGCAGTAAACGGCCAACCTCCTCATCACATCAGGACTCAACTACAAACTGCTGCCACTCCTCCCACTATCACCTCTCGCCAGAAAAGTGAAACATTTTTGTGCAGACTCTGGGGACAGCTGATAAGCTTCCAGTGATGCACAAGACAACTCGTCTCCTCCATCTTGTCTCACCACAGTCAAGACAGACTTTCACTTCCACACCTTCACTCTGGCTCTTGCCCTTTGTCCTTCCTGCACCCCAACTGCATTATGTGCCTGCAACACAAGCAAAAGATCTTGAGGGACACGGTGCCTGGAAAATGGCATGAGGAGCAAGCTCTTCCTTTTAATTAGACACCTCTTTGGTAGGGCAGTCAGCAGTGCTCTAGACCTGGAAGGCTGCCATGGGCTGTATTAGCTAATAAGCTGGGCGATCCTTCCCTGAGCAAGCCAATTTCTCCTTGGTTATGTTTAATTACATTTTAAAATAGCTCTCTGGCTTCCTTTGGCCTCTCCAGGGACTCTTTGCAGCAGTGGTCAATTCAGCCCCATGCGCTGAGCTCTGATGTCAGATTTGGGTAACTCACGAGAGCAGTGGGAGCCTGTGTGCCTACCGAGAGCGAGACTGAGGACCAACTGCACCCCACTGCGTGCCCAGGGTGAGCTGGGACTGCCCATCGCACCAGCGTCCTCTCACAGGGCAGGGAAGAAGAGCATCACCCCACCACCAGCCACCCCACAGTTTCAGGACACATTTGCAACACAGAAAAGCTTTTGCCTTACCATCCCCATGTATTACAAAGCAGGTGAGATCCCTAGGACATGAACAACCCCACCTTGGGTGCTGCTGCAAAATATGTGGGGGCCCTTTCTGTCCCATGACAGGCACCCATTTGTATGTGTGGTCCAGGCAGTTGCCATCACTCCCTCCTTGAGAGCTACCCAGGGCTGTACAGGTAAACCCAGCAAGCCCACCACCTTCTTTACAAAAATGCACACACAAAACAACCCTCGAGATAAAACATCGCAGAGGGGGCTGCCAAGGCACCCCAGGAAGCTGGCAGCAGGGCTGCCTTTTGCTTCTCAACACAGCGGCTTTGTGGAACTCCTCCTGCGCTGCCAGGGGAAGGAAAGGGGTGGGGAGGCAGAGGGGTGTCAGTTTATTTACACTCTGGAAGGGCTAATTAAAAAAAACTTATCAAAGATTCTTTCATATTTGTTAACATCGTTAAGGTTGAGAATTGCTTCCTTTCTTCCTCTCAGGCACTGGAGCTGGCTCCCGCGAAGCGCCATGAGGTGGCTGCCAAACTTCGGGCTCTGCCTCCTGCTTGTTTTCATCAACAGTGCCCAACCTTGGCTGCACACAAGGCAAACGATAAGCAAATGAGCCTAGGAAGCCCAACCGCCCTCATATGCTGAGTGGCAGGACCACAGCGTGCCCAGTCTTGCACATCCCTGGGGTCTCAACACAGCCACCCTGCAGCAACAGTGCCCAACACCATGTACAGCCTTTAAATGCCACCTTGGAAAAAGGTCAGTAGCGACCAAGACATTCCTCCTCATCTGGAGATGCAAGGTTGGCTGCTAATCGTGTTCCTGTGGTGGCAAAACTAAAATTCCCAACTACTGGTTTAAGAAAAAAAAAAAAAAAAACAGCCAAAAGGGCTTGAAAACTGAACAACCTGGTGATCAGCCACCCTTTGGTCAGCCAGCCTTGTAGAGAGCATTGTTAACTCTAACAAATACAAGGCTCCCCATCCCCACCAAAGGTGATCCAAAGGGACTGGCTCCAGGTGAGCCCAGCACTCAGAGGTGTTCTGGGGAGCTGGGGGGTCCCAGCTCACAGACATCCCTCCTTGGTAGTAGCTGGAGTAATTGCAGGGAATGGGCATCTGGCTCAGTTTGTGGGGTAGAGCAAGGCACCAGAAGTCCTAACTGGGAAATTAAATGGATGGGCTAATTCCTTTTGGAAGCATAATATCCAGTTACAGAAGATCAGCTGTTTTGCAGACACACACTGAGACAAGAAAGCTCACACAGAAGCAGTGCCTCCTGCATCCTTCCTGCTGCCCAGGAGAGCCTTCCTCCCTCACATCAACACCCGGCAGCTTTGGTGACAAGAATGGCAGGAAATTAGGACCAGAAGGGAATAAAAAGCCCCAGGATAAACGCAGTAACTCTGAAGGAGCATTTCAAAGAAGACCCTACCTGCCTCAGTCCTGCCATTTTAAGCACGGAGGAGGAGGTTAAAAAGAACCACCCAGGACTGTCCCGCATTCATTTTGCAGCTGGCAATGCATCAGGTATCAATTAACACTGCCATCGTCAGAGCTCGTCATCTATCCCCTGGTCAGCATTATACCCAGAAACAAGGCGAAGAGGCCTGAAATCAGGCAGGATTTGGCAGTGCTTGCTCCCACACAGCAGTAAGCCCTACACTTCCCATGGGTGGGGGACCACCCCTCCCACCAGACCTTCACCAAGCACTCCCAGGGAGAAGGCAGAGGCTCCAGACGGGCAGAGTAGCTCTCAGTATAAGAGGCAGGGATTGCTCTGGAAGATGTTTCTCTCCTTCCCACCTCTCCAGCCCTCCTTGCTTCTACTGCAAGCAAACATTAAGAACCCCCCCGAATTCCTCATCAACAGAGCAAGGCGTCAGACAAGGGGCATGTCCTGACCATGCTGCCAGCGTTCAGAGCCCGGCCTCTGCAGGGTGGGGCCTGCTTGTGAGAAAAATCATTTTGGAGAATAGAAAGTAACCTATTTTTAAACTACTTTAAAAAAAACCCAAACAACCCAAAACCCAGCCTCCCTGTGCCCATTTCATTGCTCCTGGGTGCAGAAGTGGGGAAGGAGCATTTCTTGCCATGCCAGCCCCTTGCTGCCAGAGGGTGTTTCTAACCGGCCTAGTTTGCAGGGAAAGCAGGATATGCTGCTTTTTGCTACATTAGCTGCATGTCTGGATGGATTATTTCATGAAGAAACTTTCTCAGGAAAGTTAACCTCTCCAGCTTGGGTAAAATTTGCATCCTAAAATAACTTCCCAAGCTGTGGAGGCAGCCCCAGCTGTGGCACGAACCAAAGGCAGGCGTCGAGGCAGGCTCCAGATGTGGGGCCTGGGCTATTGAGCCCCATCCCCTCCCAGCCAGCTCTCAGGGCAGCGATAGCAAAACCAACCCCAACTGCCCATATTTTCCAAACACCCTCTCCTCTCCAGCTCCTCTGCGGCGGACAGCTGGGCCAGCGCCTCTCCTCCCTCTGCCTGGCAGCATCCATCCATCTATCTATCCTTCCCACCCTCCCTCCTCGGCAGGCTGCGGAACGTCGCTTTCCCAGCACAGACCCACAGCAACAGGGCGTTTGGGCGCAGTAGTCCCCAGAGAACACACTGACCTGCTGCGCTGCACATTTACCCCCCCCC
>VXBZ01010144.1:152480-182230 GCA_013399135.1 Heliornis fulica
GCTGGTTCCCCCTTTTCCCTTTTATTTTGTCCTGGTCTTTCCTCTCTTTTTTCCCTCCTCTGCAGGGGCAGTTCACCTCGAAGACTTGAAAGTGGGAGCCACGGGGACAGCTGTTTGGGGGAGCTGTAGCAACCCCAACTCCTCAACCTGACCAGCATCCCTCAAACATCACCGGGCAACATGAGGAAACCACTAGGAACGGGTGCGGGGGCAGCAGGATTTGTATTTCCATATACTGAACTTTTAGAGTGCAAGCATGAGGGGAACCCCTGCCCTCCAAAAAAAAAAAAAATATAGAGGTACATAAAAGGATTTTTACATTAAATCTCACGGTTTGAAATTTGGAGGAGCATTTTCTCATTTGTTTCCCTCCTCCTATTTTATTCTCAGCACTTTTTGCCTAAGCTCGTGGCTTTTTTGCTGCAAACAGTTGCATCGGGTTCAGCGGAACCACTCGGGATATTTTCCCTCGGTTACTGGGTCGCATGAGCATCTGGGGAGTTTACAGGGCTGCCCACCAAAGAAGTCTGGCTCACACTTGCCAACAGTCCAAGTGCGCCTCGCATTATGGCTTAGAAATTTTAGTTAAATTTTAGTTAAAAAAAAAAGAGAGAGAAAAACCAACAGCCAATGCTGTGCAACAGCTTTTCCCAATTTCCCAGTATTTTGGCCAAGACCCTCTCTGTCCCACTTGCTCACCCCTAGAAATACAAATTGCTGTCACCCCACGTTATACTTCCAGCAAGCTTACTCACTTCTAGGGACAGGATGGCAAATCACACAATCAGAGTGTCAGAGGACTTCTGGTAGCAGCAGCAGCCAACAGCTCCAGCAAAGGTCAGGACTGTACCACACTAAATATGAACTTGGTGTCTGCCTGCCAGGTCGTACATGGAAACCTGCCCTCTTTCTGCCTGGGCACTTACCTTTAGCAAAAACGTGCCAGGGAGCAGCGTCTGAGCCAAACATTTAAACACTGGAGTCTTCCCTGCCATGCATCCTGTAAGCAGGAATGTGCTGTTGGCCAAGCACACCTTTCCTGCACATGCAGGCTGAAATTGAGACAACTTGTTCCAAACTCATCCCATTGCCCTCAGGAATCTTTGCCCCTCAGTAACAGCCTAGGGTGCTACGGTAGGGACCGGGAATGAATAGAAGCTGGCCCCATTCCTCAATTACTTATGCTGAGTACGTCCCTGATTGCGGGCTTGCCATGGATGCATAAACCCTTTGTCTCTAAGCCACATTCACTCATCCAGCCTTAACAATGAAGCCAGAGGCTCATGAGGCTATTTATGCACGTAACTGCTCTCCCAAATTATCAGTGTGACCCATCTGACTGCAGCAATAGCCATAATCTGGCTCCTGCTCATCCATCCAGAGGATAACGGAGCTGCTCACTTGCTACATCGGAGCATCCCACATCTTTTTTTTTTCTCTGAACCTTCATATTTTCCAGCTGTAAAGATTAAAACAAAAGTACTCCCCCTCCCCAATGGAAAGCAGAGGTTGGGGATAGGAGGCTGCATGAACTGAGGAGCCTCATGTGCATTTAGGTGACTGTTTCCAGAAAAACTCTCACGAGGTGCTGCTTGGACAGTCTGCGAGGGAGAGGAAGGAGCAAGCGGAAGGAGGGAGCTGCAAACCTATGAGGCCTTCAGCAGCCCGTCTGAGTACAAAAGCAAATGACTCTGAAATCAACTTCTGTGCACTGGTGATCCCAGCTGCAATCACTGCCACAAAGTTGGCATTGACACTGCTTCTAGGAAGCTTGGGATGGCTTTTTCCCCACCCCCACTCCCACCCCCTCCTGCCTCAGGCCTTGGTCACTGTTGCTTTGCTTCTCTTGCTTTCTGCCTTTATTTCTTCTATGCTGGGAAGTACAGGGAAATGAAAAATGAGAAATGAATCTTTTCATACCCTTGAAAAAATGGTTTGAAGACAGCACAGTCCTGTTTCTGGGGCTTTCCTTCAGTGCTCGTGCTGTCCAGGGCTCGGGCGCAGGTGTGGCTCTGACAGGATGAGTACAGGCACAACCCCACTATCTCCTGCATCAAGAAGCTCCCAGTTACAGGTTAAAGCCTACTGGAACTAAACTGCATTCATCCATCTGGCGTGCCCAAGAAGGTCCTCTCCAAAGCTTGGAAGTGGAAAAAGAGGATTTTTCAAGCTTTGTCCTTCTGGGTTTTTTTAAGCAGCTCAGCTGGGTACAGTTGAAAACTTTGACCTGAATGTAGAGGAAGAAAAAAACCACAACTGTGGAACAGTGTCAAGATAACATTATTTTTTTCCCCAAGCTAACATGTGATTTCAAATGTTATATAGTCATTTGTCATACTGTATTACTTGCTGTAGAGCCCATAGAGTACCAGAACTGTGTTTCAAAGACTCTCAGTGGCTTTATCAGCTCTTTATAAAGTGCTGCTGTATAAATAAGTCAAGCTAATTTGTACGAATTCAGTTCATGTATCGGTGTCACATGCTGGTATCGAGTGTAAGTGCTATGAATAGGGCTGATGATTTCCCTCTTCAGGAGGATGGGCTCAGCTCAGCACGCAGCAGCGTGCCCAGCTAATGCCATCTGTTTGCAGAGCAGCCAGCTGCAAACAGGACTGCAAAGAAGCTGCCTACCTCACAAGACTTGCATCACTGAAAGAAAAATGTAGACTCTAAAGAAGGGAAAAGAGAAGAAAGGCCCTGAAACCCCATATTACAAAAAAAAAATCTCTTTGCCCCAGAGCTGCTGTTTGAATTTGTGTTTGCAGTTGGACTTGTAGGCAGAGTGAAGCAGCAGAGTGGAGGTACTTTTGTTTTTCCTGTCTGCTGTGCTAGGCTTGGCGATGGGAGTGATGTGGGGGGGCTTTGGTGAACCTGTTTAGAAAAGGCAGTGTCATGCTTGTGAGTTTTGAAAAGCCTCCTGGTCCAGTTTAGCAGTCAGGGCCTTACCAGCAGCACTCTGCCAGCCCAGTCCCCAGCACTTTGAGCCTGTTTCTCCCAGACAGATGCTCATCAGCCTTCCAACAGCTCCACCTTAAGAAAACTTGGTGTTTTATAAAAAGTGATGGAGGAGGATGAAGGGACAGGGCAGACCCACATCATCTCAGCCTCCTACACATCAGGCATGGGGAGCAGGCAAGCAGAGTGAGAAAGATGGATGTCAAGGCAGGCTCTGAACACCTAACACCCGGGGTCTCCAGGAGATCTGGGAGAGTGGATGGGAGTCCCCTGTCCACTGGGGACTGCAGGCTGGATGCTGCTGCAGTACTCTGGCTGCGTGGCCTGGGCTTGTGTGGTATTTCCCCCGTCCTTCTTGCAGCCACCTCAGAAATCACAAACAAACCATGGGGATAAAATGCATGTCATATCACCGGTGAGGTCCTGATTAGCTTCTAACCACAGAATCTTATTTTCTGTGGAAAATATGACAGAAATAGCCTGGACTACCAATTTGCCTGTGTTGGTAAAAAAACCCTACCAAACCAAAACCAACAAACTACCAAACCAACAGAAACACAAGAGCAGCATCACCCAAAATCTTAAAGTAGGACATTTTGGAGATGGATGCAATGAAGCTCAGAAATTCATCCTGTGGGAGAACAATAGTCCCAGAGCACATAAGAATAACTTCCTAGGAGGTCAATTGCCTTCCCAAGGCAGGGACCTGAGCAAGGGCAACACGCAGGGCATGGGCTGACCTCTGGAGCTCTATTGCCTTGTAAGAAGCCTGCCTGCACCCCTGGGAACCAGCCAACACCTTCATTGTGAGAAAAGAAAATAATATTAAGAATATCATCTCACATCTAAGGGGGCATCTCTAGAATGTCTTTGCTCTGCCCCAGCAGGAGTGGCTGGCACCTGGCTCCTCCAAAAGTCCCTATGCCCAGCTCTGCAAATTCAGCAGGAGCACCATGATAGCCTGAGGGTCACGTTTGCCTCACAGCTTTTCAGGGGTGTGGGAGGGCTGTGCGTGGCAAGCAGAGACCTGTAGCTGAGGCTGAAGTTTCTGTTTCTAATAAATTCAACAAATGGTTCCCGTCTGTGCGTCTGTCTCTCTGCCATCTTTAAATATTTATGTCAACGTATCTATGGTGATGGGTCAGGTTATATAAAGAGGAGTGGAGGAGGAGGGGGGGAGAGGGTGAAGGACAGCATCAGCAAACCTGAGCAGGTTTCCCCCTCCAGCCCAGACGCTCCCTTGTCTCAGCTCAGGCTCTGCTGCTCCCAAGTCCAGAAAGTGAATGTTCATCTTTCTCACAGCATCTAGAGAGCCAAGCCACAGCTGGGCTTAGCTGTGCTTTGCAGCATGCCATGGGGAGAGCAAGAGCCCAGCCCATCGATGCAGAGAGCTTCTGTTGTGTAATCAATGTATAATTCATTAGTAGGTGAATAAAGACTGGAATAGCTTATTGCTGATGTAACGGGGCTAAAAAGAAAGCAAGCACGTCCATGAGCAAGCTGGTGCACACGGGGTTAAACAATAGCACTCCGTGATGCTGAGGGGTGAGGGGGGGTCTTGCCTTGGGACAGCACAACCAACCCAGCTAGCCGGCTGCCACTGACTCCAGGGAGAGCAACGCGGGGATATCCATCTTCCTGGCCAAACCGCTGGGAAGGGCTTTTCCTTTTCCCTTGCTGGAGTCTCAGGGAACAGCATCTGGTGGACAGGAGGGGTTTAGGTGAGGGTGGGCATCTCAGGGCTCAGATGAAAATATTTCTACCAAGATGTTCCAACTCCTCCCAAAGTGAGCCACTGCCCTGTATCTCTTCCACATAAAGAAATGAGGATAGATACACACATTGCCTATGGGCACTAACTTGTTTCATGCACACCCCCCTAAAGTGCTGGATGATTACAGATAGCCCCGGATTTGTGCTGGGGGTGAAAGGCACAGCGCGGCAGGCAGTGGAGCAGTCTTACCAGCATGCCTGCAACTGGTCATGGGCTTGGCAGCTATGGCCAAAAACATCAAAACATGCCTGTGTTATTCCAGAACAGCCTCTGATGCTGCTCCGGGGCTCCTCTTCCTTGTTCCCATGGTCTCCCCCATCATCCCACCTGATGCTACATCTCCCAGCAGACAGGGTCGGTGCTTGATGCTGGTTGCTCAGCCTCCCAGGAGAGATTTTTTTTTTTTCTAAAAAAAAAATCCCTTTTGATCCCAATATAGAATTTTTTACTAAAAGAGAGAACTGCAGTATTTCATGTGAAAGTTGCAGGGTGCATGTGATCTGACAACCGCATATTCAAAGCAGCTTCTGACCTTACCTGCTTTCAGCTGCAATGGTGGAGCTCTCCAGGCTGGACCATCTACTACCTCTGGCTGTGTTTCTAGGAGAGAAGCATAGCCAGTTGCTTTTGCAAACATATTGCTTCCACACTTGGAGTTAAAAACAACAACAACAACAACAACAACAAAAAAAGTCTATCAACTATTTCTCAAAAATTATTTCCTCTGCCTGCAGCTCAGAAACACAGCTTTACCATGGCAGGAGATGGATTCCTTACCCTCCCAGAACTGCAAAAATCTGCTCAAATTTGCCAACTTATAAGGATCTTCAGAGGAATTTGCTCAGCAGTATCTCTTTTAGGAGTGTGGAACAAGCACCAATTTGGGTCGCAGAGCGAAGGGGGTTGTTATAGGAGGAAGTTACAATTTGATGGCAATAGGAACTAGCAGACATGTTGTCAATAGGGCAGGAAATAGAAAAACGTTCTGGAGCCAAGCCAGCACACCAGGAGGCTGAAAGATTCTCATTCTCACCACCAAATCCCTCTAGAGAGTCAGTGAATTGCTTGACCTATGCTTTTTACAAGTGCCCTGAACCCCTCAGGTTGAGTTTTTTCCAGGTACTGAAAAACTCTATTTGCAGAAGCACTGAGCATCCTCAACTGCACCCTGTTTGCCTGTGTTCCTGCATGAGAAGGACACTGAAAAAGCATCTGCCAGCCTCAGAGCAGGCACTGGGAAAGCTCTCCTGGTTCAGAGGCAAGCTGGAGCCCCACATAAAGCCTCCGGGGAAGAGAAAGCTCACACTGGCAGAGCAGGACCTGAGCAGTGTGTAGGCAATGAAGGATGGAGAAGAGCACAGAAGGCTTCTGGCTAATGCTCCCCAACTCCACCAGTGATCACCTAGCCTGAGGTTACTCCCTCTTCCCACATCCTCACTTAGAGTTGTGGGGTTGTTTTTTTCTAAAATAAAAGGAGAAGGGTAATGCTAATTAGCATGAGCTAATGCATACCCACAGAGAGGCCAAACTGTGAGTGCCAAACAGGTGATCTTAGCATAACTAATTGATAATTGCTGGAGCTTAATTGACAATTAATTTGAGACAATTCACAATTAAATATCTAACTTTGCACCTTTTAGGCCTCTTTCTTTTTACTTTCCTCCCTAAATACAGTCTCTCTGCTACCACGGTTTGGGCGTTGGTGTGCTTCTATGGGACTGCTCATAGTCAGCTTCCACTTGTGCGAGCCCTGGGAAGGTTCAGTGGGTCTGCAGGTGTTTCCTAGCCTGGCTGCTGGCTCTGTATCCCCACTGCTCAGCTCCATGCTCTTACCTTGACAAAATTTCTCTCTTGCTTTTCCCAGCACTTGGCAAAGAGATGATTTGGTGCCAGTCATGTTCTGGCCCCTGCCACAAGCATCAGAAGTTACTGCAGAGGTGTGAAACAGCAGCTGCACACACCCCACTATGTGGTCAGGGTTGGAAAGGTGCCTCCTTCTGATGACATTTCAGTGATCACAAGTGATTTACAGGAAAAAAAAAAGCTAGAGGAGGGAGATATGATAGACTTTGAGGTTTCTTATCATATATACGCTACTCCTGTCCATAATCTTCCCTTTACCTTAAAAACTGACCTGGGAAGGAGGGGCACCTAAAGGTTTAACAGCCCTGGTGGTGAAGGCTTGAGAGAGATCTTTCTACTTGTTGATAAGCTCTAAGCAGGTAACCCAGACCAATAACAGACTCCTCTGCTTGGCTCAATCTCCAATGTTTTTTTGAAAAGGCAGAACATCATCAGCTGTCCAGCCAACACAGAGCAGCGGGCAAAACCTGACTACATAGTGTTTGAAAAACCGAAACAGTAGAGATTTTTTTCATAAAAAGAAACAACTCATCTTTATTGCTTTTCTGCTATCCCATTTGCATTAGTCCTTACAAGGTACCTTCTGGCTGCCCCAGCAGCTGCCTGAGGGCAGGATGAGGCTGATAAGCAGCTCCTTTTCCTCCAGAGGGCCAATACCATGCTCTCCCTCATGGGTGCTAAGGCACGCTGATGGGGCAAGCGAGCACCAGCTGCCCAGTGAATATCTCTTCCCAGCACAGAAAGACTTACTGAGGGCTCTCCATGATGCAACCCCCTGAGCGATGCAGGCAGAAAAAAAAAGGAATGACAGCCTTTTGCAAGAAATTCATCTTTATTGAGGCAACCATGAGTCACATGAGCTGCCAGCTGCCCTGAGGAATAACAATAGCAATGCCCTGGACAATAGCAGCTGGAGCTCACAAGGGAGATTGTCTCTCTCCAGAGAGCAGTATACTTAATAGCATAGACATGCACACACGCATGTCAGCAAATCTTTCCCTGCTGCTAGAAAGTGCGTATGTTGGCAAGTGCGTATCACCACCAAATCCCTGCCAGGCCATGGCATGTTGGTGACTGCCAGGAGGTAGCTTAAGTAACACTCAGGAACAGTTCGAACTTGATCCTGCTTCCAGTGAAGTCAGTGGTGAAGTTTTGCTGGTTCCAAGGAAGTGGGATGAGGAGCATTAACCCTTCGTCTTCCCTACGCAAGTTACTTGCAGCCATGTCACAATGCAAACCAGGTGCTGTAGTCTATACTGCTGTTCTCATAGATGTAGAAATCCTTGCCTGAGGACCAAAGGGCCTGTCCTGGACATCAGCATGGGTGTTTCCACATTTATCTCAACAAACAATTGCCACTGTTCTTGATGGCTAAAAGCCACTGTGAAGGTTCAACAGACATTTCATATAGCTTACAGCAGGTTTTCCAGCAGGTGCCAAATCTATTGTGATGATGGGTTTCAGCTCAGGAGCAGCTCTGCCTCCTTGCAATAAGGCAAAACACACAAGGAAGCTGCTGGAGCACTGATTTCTCCAGTGGATTGAGGTTTTTTAAATTTCTGTTTATTATTGATAAGTTGATGCGTAGAGAACATGGTGTTGGACATTGTATTGTTTGACTTGGATGGAGATCAGTCCTCTTCCCTTTTAGACATTGGCCCTATGTGTATGTGTAATATCAAAGTCCTTTTGTATTGCATAGCAGCATAGTGGGTTTGTGGAGCTAGAAAAACACAGAGATAAGGCTGGAAGTTGAACAAGCCCTGTGAAATCAATGTGCCATCAGACTCTGGGAGGTTGACTAAATCCCAAGAATTAAAAAATAATGGCGCTTGGCATCAGCAAGTAGAAATAACAGAGGGATATGTACTTACACTAGTCATTTGTTTCAAAGCTCATGTTCTGCTTTCTGACTTTGTTCCTGATCTCTACCAAAAACTCTGTGAATCTGGCAGTATTTGAAAACAGGGGAAAAATACCAGTGAGTAGTTATTCAGTGCCTGCATACTTGAGCGTGATTAGAAACGTGCCTGAAGTCAATCATTATGAATGTCCAGCCTTGGAGAACACATTTCCCATCAGCAAAGACACACTTTGTGTTGATGCATTTGCTGATAGCACAAGATTGGTCCTGGGCTGTCATCCAAAGCCATCTTCCTAGGAACAACTCATCCTTGGGAGTCACAGGAAACTGCTCAGATAACAGCACAAGAGAAGTCAGGTTTAATGCCATGATTTTTACTGGGCTTTTCTCTATTTTTCTCGGGGTCTGTCCATCATGCCAGTAGAGCTACAGCTCATAGGTCCCCTGGCAAGGTGATCTGCATCTCTGACCTCAGGTACACATCTCAGTACTTGCCATTTTTGGCAAAGGTACAGAACTGCTTTTCCGAAGAGCATCGTCTGCTCTGACCAGCATCAGAAACGCACAACAGCTAGTAGTGCAGGAAGGGGAAACATGTGACACATGTCCCACTGCCTGACCCCAAGCAATTCCTTCACAGGGGTTTGGTGGGGGACTTCAGACATCTTCCTGCGCCAAGAGCTGGCTTTGCCTGGAAGGATGCCTGGGTGGTGGGTTTCTACCTCTCTCGCAGGATGTATTTGCCTTTCCGGTCCAGGTTACTGCTGAAGCGGATGGAGAACCAGAGGTACGAAGTCAGGATCATCCCATAAACCTAGAAGGAAGTAAATGAGACAGGCACACAGTTAAATGCTGAACTGGTTGTGATGCTCCATCTGTGCAAATAAGTGATTATAAACATTGCCTGTTAGAGCACTTGGTACTTCTGAATCTATGTATCAGGATGTCACGTTCTTCTTGAGAGCTGTTTTTCAGTAAAATTCCAGCATGGGAGGAAAAAAAATACCGAACACACGGTTAAAGCATCTGATTAGGATTAGCATGACACAGCTCAAGCCCTGTCCTAAAAATACTGAAGAATGAGATGAAACTAGGAAATTCAGATTTCTAATTCCTGCCACAAAACATTCCTCTGGGCAAACAAACATATTCCTCACATAGTAATAGCTTTTGTAAAGATAATATAGGGAGAAAAAAACCAAAAACCAAACCAAAACCAAACCTTATGTATTGTTTGGAGCAAAAATCCCAAGAGGACAAAAAACCCTACAAAAACCCAAGTCCCACCCCATGCACGTCACGACTGGGAATGCAGAGGACAGTATACTTCTGCTGTGTTGTGGTATCTCACACATCAGGATTTACACAGACACCATATCCAAGGTAAGGCTGCTGTAGGAAGGATAACAAGGGCTGTAATAACTTGCTCTTTCCTAAATGCCTGCCATAACATGCAAGTGCCTTTGCTTGCTGCTTGATCTGGGGACATGTGTGCATTGTTGGCTATGGGACAGTGACATCAGAGCAGCTACAGCCCTCATCACACACTTCCTTTGCATCCTGCCATCACAATAGTGAACTGTGCAGCAAGATTTCCTCTAGCATGTGCTTCAAAGACAGCTGCCTTATCTGTCTATAGCATCAAGCTGTGAAAAAAAAGATACATATAATCAAAACATTCCCCTCTTTGTCTGTATATAGCTACAGTGAAATTCCTCCTATACTTAAGAAAAATCAGTAAGTGACAGCAAATATTCTTGTGAGTTCACATCTCTAGCACCACAGCAATGCCTGATAGTTTGCTTCATTCACTACTAAGCAGTATAAAATGCAGAAGTGTTTATTCACTGGGGCTTTATTTACATACAGAAGAGTCTTCTAGCCCATAATTGTATCAAGGCAGACACAAGTAGTAAAACAGTCTCCAAACACACATTCAGCCAGGAAAGGTCTCCCCAGCTGGGAAGCAGCATGGAGATATCACAGCAGACCAAAACTCCCTCCACGGTGAAGGAAATAGTCTCCTGGTGTGTATACCTTTCTAGTGTGCTTCACCACACATGCAGGGCCCTTGTGAAGAGGTAATTACAGAAATATGCCTCTGCCACACAGAGGGTGGGCATATAAGCAGGCTTGTTTTATTTAGTGATGCTCTCCGACTCCAAAGGGACCGTTCACATGCAGCCACCGAGACACCCCTCACTGCTGGAGGACACACTGCTCCCATGTCCTCCCCCAAACAAGACACTCAAATTCAGAACAGAGCCCTTCTAGCTAAGCCATTTTCCAAAGATGATCCTACCCCTCTTCCACAACATCCTCCTTCAGAGATGTGCCTGGGAGCACAAGCAACAGACCCTACTCCTCTCCTTATAAGCCCATGCTTCACCCAGCCACTGGCTGAGATTCACCCTACCAGGTTCATTAGTGGTCATTAATTGGCCACTTTGGCCAATTGATGAGGGCTTCCCTTTCTGCACAGCTCTCCAGCTCCACAGCTGGTTCTCAGTAGCTTTCCAGTCCTTCCTGCGTGAAGTGAGTTCCCAGGCAGAGCTGGGAGGCAGCCAGCAAGCACTGGGCAAGGAGAGGCAGCAAGTTGCCTAAAATATGGAGCTGTTACTGCATCTCCTTTTCCATAACTGCTACTGGCTTCCCACATGATCCACAGCCAGGCAACATGGTCTTCTGCTTGCAGAAGATGTGCAGGCAGGTCTGGGTGAATGAAATGCTAACACAGCTGCAGCCTGGCCCTGCTCCCAGCCACACTGCCTGCAGGGGCAGAAAAACCATGCAGAGAACCTATTCCTGTGAGAAAACCCCTCCATCCATCAGTCTGACCAAGACAGGTTCTGGCCCTTTCCTAGTTTCCACCACCGCTTGTTTCTCTGGTGCCTGCCTCCAAAAATCACACAAAATCTTCATTTTGTGGGCTATTTCAGGATATACTTTCCCCGATAGAGCCTGCCTCTTGGGACCAAAACGCAAGGGAACAGACATAGCTACCATGAAGCCAATGGTGATGCCCAGGAGCGTGGAGACAAAGTCCATGTGCTTCTTCAGGAAGTGCTGGATCTGTTGCAGGCAGTCCTGGAAGTAGAAAGACACCCCTTTCAACACAGCATCAGTTCAGTGGGGGGCTCTGTCCCTACCACATCCCCAGACAGAAAGGGCGGCAAGAGTGAGATGCAGCACTCCACAGCTGGGCTGCTTCCTGAGCAGCTCTTCTCTTTTTCTCTTTCCAAGGTTGCAGGAAGCCAAAGCCAGCTGTGATATATTTTCTATCGCTACAATGTGCCTATGATTTTGTAGGTGTGATGCATTTTGGACTGTGGGGGATGCGTACGTGCATAGGTGGGGATGGTCACACCCAAGCTTTTTTTCTTTCTGCCCACTGGAAAATGGAAATAAGGACTTGAAAAGGTGGAAAAGCAGAGCACACCATAATGCTAAATATGTTCCCCAGAGATACTGATGAACAGCTCAATTTTGCAGGGTGGCACAAGCACTAATACGCCTCTGCCTCAAGCGTGCCTGCAGCCCCACGAATATTCAGGAGGTGTTGGCCAAGAGAGATGTTTCAGAAATGCAGGAGCGTGCCCTTTGTGAGGGGATCTGCAGAGTGAGGTAAGAGCGCTGAAAAGCCAGGAATAGAAAAATATTGCAGCAGCCAAACTCTGCAGTTGCAATATGCAACCAGAGGAAGTGGAAACCATTAGCCAGGGTGGGTGGAGAAGGGGGAGGGAGTCACCCATACAGCACGTGGTTTTGCCCTGCTCTCCACTCCCGCCCGCCCTTCGAGCAGAGTTCAGTTCCAGACATGACTGGAGGCAGCACTTGGAAACACTGCCCCACGGGCTGGCGTGTGCCTGCGCATTGGTGGCCTGTTAGCACTTGGCATCTTTGTCTAACAATGTTTTTGTATAGCTGTAGCAACATGGTTTTGTTTTACCTAGGGACAACATACATACTGCTGCTGGCAATTTTAGGTACCTCAGCTGATTTGGCTACTTCAATGAAAGAAAAACAATCGCACGATGTGCTACGCCCGCATCGCGGCTTCAGCAAAGAAGCAGGCTAATCTTGGTGGCTTCCCTGTCAACCTCACTGAGATGCTGCAAAGAGGAGGAATGAAGCATACTCGATGAAGCTACTGCTGGGCTTCATTATCCTGCTTCACCAGATTCTTGTTTTAATACCTGTTTAATGCTCCGGGCAAAAAGAATTACAGCATTTTTCTGTTAATATGCTGTTAGTGGGACTCCTTTTAAGCCTCAGAAATGAGTGTCACAAGCAAAATTCCAACACATTTTTTTGAGCTCAGATATCTCCCTGTGATGTCTCACAATCTCTGCGTGCACAGGAGATAAGGAGGAAGTGACAGGCTGCAAACACAGGCATTTTGAAAGCTTTCTAGAGTTTTGAAGAAAACCACATCTATAGGTCTGAGTCTTGCTGATCCACTGGGGCTCCTCCAGTGGGTGAGATGACTCCTCACTGAAACAAAACCCCCACAAGACAAACCCCAACCCATAGCAAGCCCAACGCATGAATATGTCACAATTCTCAGTAACGCATAAACCCCAGTGACATTTTAACAGCTAGAGAGTAGCAGCATAAGCCCACCATCAGTTGGAAGAAACCTTTCCCTTACCTGAACCGCATCATGCACCTGGCCAGGTGGGCACATTTTGTGCTCGATGTTGGTCGTGTCCCCAAATGGAGAATGCTTCCCACAGCACAGGAACTGCAAGAGAGGGAGAGGTCTGCCAACAGCCCACTGGGTCTACCCCCTTGTTGTCAGCTGCTGTGGCAGGAGGTGCCTCACAGCGATGGACCGCCCTTCATCCTTGCTTCCCCAGGTAGGGCTGCACAACCAGGGCTACAAGGAGCAAAGCACATTGGTGTGCAGCTGACAGCTGCAGTGGTGGAGGTTCAAGTCAGAGGAGGTGGATGAATGTGGCCCCAGGACTGCCTGTGCTCCTCCAGGACTGCTGCCTGGGATTGGGACCAAAGCCTACCTCCATGATGACACCAACTCTCACAGTGGCTGCTCTGGAAAATGCGGGGATGCACTCAGGTTTGCAGCATTTCTACTGGGCTGAGGGGGTGCCCAGCAATGCCCACTATGGAGGTAATTAATTATAGCTAGGGTGAACCCACCAGCTTGGAGCTTTAGAAGAAAGAAAGGAAGAAAGAAAGGAAGAAAGGAAGAAAGGAAGAAAGGAAGAAAGGGAGAAAGGGAGAAAGGGAGAAAGAGAGAAAGAGAGAAAGAGAGAAAGAGAGAAGGAGAGAAAGAGAGAAAGAGAGAAAGAGAGANCAATTAAAGAGGCTAAAATAAGCAACTAATGAAGTTGGGTGTTGTGCCTGGTTCTTATTGCCAAGGGGGATTCTGGGTGTGCTGTTCAATGACCCCACAGAGCAAGCACTATTGAGCCTGGTCATGGTTCTGAGGGCCACCACCATGGTTTCAGTTAGAAACACTTGCCCTTTTCTGTGTTTTGAGAAGCATGGATGAAAGCAGTTTTGGAAAGTACTTGTTATGATGACTTAAGAAAACAGAGAAGGATAAAGGGAGTTGTGTGGGAGGTGTCTGAAAACAGGCAAGTAGAGATGACCTTCCTATCCAGCCCTGCTGCATACCATGAACTCACTACCAAAACAGGTCCTGCTGAGTGAGGAGACAACATGTCCTTTAATCAGCAGGGAATTGGGGGTTTCTCGCTGTGGGGGGACATCCTCACCCATTTCTTGTGGCTTTGAGGGCAAATATTTTCCATGTGGTATAGGCAGCCACCCTTGCCTACCTACTGCAGTGGAGATGTCATCTCTGCCAACAGCACACTGGGTGGTGGGTTTTGGGAACTTACTAGAAGCCACCAGCATTGCAGGAGCCCATGAAGCTTCCAGTCCTCATCAGCCATAGACATAAGGATAGACAGAAATAGAATCATTTAGGTTGGAAAAGACCCTTAAGATCATCAAGTCCAGCTGGTAACCTAGCACTGCCAAGTCCACCACTAAACTATGACCCTAAGCACCACATATACATGGCTTTTAAATTCTTCCAGGGATGGTGATTGAACCACTTCCCTGCTCCAGTGTCTGACAACTCTTTCAGTGAAGACTTTTTTCCTAATATCCAATCTAAACCTCTCCTGGCACAACTTGAGGCCATATCCTCTTGACCTATTGCATGTTATCTGGGAAAAGAGACCTATCCCCACCACAATACAACTTTCAGGTAGTGTGGAAAGAGATAAGGAGTGTCCTCTCAGCCGCCTTTTCTCCAGGCTGAACAACCCCAGTTTCCTCAGCTAGTCCTCATAAGACTTGTGCTCTAGAACCTTCAAAAGCTTCATTGCTCTTCTCTTGACATGCTCCAGCACCTCAATGTCCTTCTTGTAATGAATGGCCCAAAACTGAATACAGTACTTGAGGTGCAGCCTCACCAGAGCTGAGTGCAGGAGGACAATCACTTCCCTGGTCCTGATGCCCTCACTACTCCTGACACAAGTCAGGATGCCTTTGGCCTTTCTGGCTACCTGGGCACATTGGCAGCTCATGTTCAGGTGGCTGTTGACCAAGGCCCCTAGGTCTTTTTCCAGCTGGCAGCTTCCCAGGCACTCTTCCCCAAGCCTGTAGAGTTGTCTGGGTTGTTGTGACCCAAGTGCAGGACCCAGCACTGAGCCTTGTTGCACCTCAGCAGTTGGCCTCAGCCCATCGTTCCAACCTGTCCAGATCCCTCTGTAGAGCCTTCCTGCTCTCAAGCAGATCAACACTCTAACCAAAGTAAAAATACTTCTGCTGGATGATATGGAATTTCCCCCCTCTCTCTTCCTGGGGACAGTAGAGAGGTGTATATCCACTTTCTCATACCACAGATAGCGATTATGGCCATGGGACTTGATGAGACAGAAAATATATCTATCAACTACAATGTGGAAGCTTCAAAGATGACCCTTTTCTCCTGTTGACAATATGGTTGGTCAAACCTGGGAAAGGAAGGGTAGGAAGGGAGAAGAAGACTTTTCGGCAGGCTGGAGGACTGGTTCCCAAGGGAAAATGTCATGGCAGCATCCATGAGGCAGAGCACAGGCATCAGATCCAGACTTCTGTATCAGGAAGATAACTTAGAGCAAAGTTTTCTGCAAAGGCTGAAAGACAACTTACTGCTTCATGGATGGCACCCAGCTCGTGCCTCCTCAAGTTGGAAGCATTCCTCCTCACCTCTTCGTACACAAAATCGTACACATCCATCATGCTGTCTTCCACCTGCAATGAAAGCAAAGATCCATAGGTGCAAACCACTGACCATAGCCACGTCTGAAGGGAAACTCACTCCTCTCACATCTCCCTAGAAGTTATCCCATGTATAGCAAGACAAGCAGTGCAGCTAATAAAAGATCAGCACACAGCAGCAGGAATTGGTGTATGACCCACCACGTGCCAAGGGGCATCTGTCCCAAGAGACAGGCTGTGATGCTGCATGTGTACCACCTCCTGCCACATATAGACTCATCGGCATCACCAGATAGCTGATGGCTGTAGCTTTTGGCCAGATTTGGATTTAGTGTCAGAGAACAACCCAGGTGCCTGTGATCAGTGTACCTCTGAATTCCTCTGCTCATCAGGGATGACACCATCTCCCCAGCCTAAGGTCTGTAAGGACAGGCACACATGACCATGAGGTGCTAAAGTACAAAGGTGAGAGGACCTCAGGTAGCTGGTGTTATCCCAGTGACACAGCAGTTCCTTTGGACAGAGCCAAAAACATGATGGAGTGATTCTGTAGTGAATCAGACCCTAAATATTTACTAAACATGTGAGAACTTGCAGCTCCACAGATCCCAGCCAATGCCTGCTTGGGTTTCAAAGGAAATAATATGACAATTGTCGTCAGCACCTGGAGTCAAGGCTTTATCTCTTCCTTTTGTCTCCCCTCTCTTACCAGCATCTATCTGAACAGGTCTGCAGGCAGTGCTAGGCTTTCAGAAGGNATCAGGTAGACAGATGCAGGAAGGGATGAGCAATCCTGGAATGGAGCTATTTCTCAGGGAGGCTTTTCAGCGAGGTCTGATGAGGCTGTGCTTGGAAATCAGGAGGAAAAAACCCAATTCCGTGTGTTTGGGGGTGAAAGCAAACCAAGGCAATTACAGTCATTACTGCAATATCACTCTACCCAGCTTGGCTGTCCAAAATGGAAACAACCAATAGAGATTGGTAACCAGTGAGGGAGGCTGAGAAGATTACTTGTATCTGATTCATCTCCATGCTACCAGCAACAGAGTTCAAAGGCTCACACTGGAAGATTTTCCATGGTCAGCATGGCACAGAATTGGAGGGACTTGGGGGTTTCTCTGTGTTTATCCACAGCAAAGTTGCCATATCCCAGCATGCTCCATCACCTATCACAGTGAGGCAGGAAGAATCCGGCTTTAACAAGACGTGGTTGAGGATGGTTGGGACACAGCTAGTCCAAGCCAAGGAAAAAGTCCTCAGTTGCAAGGTCTGTGTAGTTCAGGTGTCCTGCATGGGCAAGGAGGGAGGAGGCTCATTTTGTCCCATCCGCCCCCATATCAGGGCACATTGATTGGAATGGGCACAGCAGTAGGACAAAATCTCTAGCAGACTTGTGTACTGTCCTTTCTCTGAGCAGATTTTAAACCCCAATGAAAAGCAAAACATTAAAGCTTTTCTAACTACTTGTGGCCTGTGAAGTAGCTTTCCAGCAGCAGCAATTAAATAAATGGATTCAATAAAACCAGTGTCCATTTCCACCAAAGAATTGGATTAAGAGTAATGAAAAAGAATAATCTTTTGACCTCCTCTTGTGGCCTCGTCTTTCTGAGGAAGGAAGAACAGAGCAGCTGCCACTTTAATCCAAGAGATTATTACCTTTTGAATATCCCAACTCCAGTAGAAAATGTGGAATAAAAACTATTCTGTGTTATGACAGCATACATATGTATCTCAGTAAGAAAATGGTGCCACACATGCAATTTTGCCTCTTCAGGATGCTGAGCTTTCCCTCCAAAAGGCCTAAATCTGGATGACTTTAAAAACTTTTAAAAAGGTTTCAAGCAAGTTGCCAGGTTCAGACAGGAGTTCAAGGCTTAAAACCAATCCAGAAGTTTAACTACTTCTACTGAACATGGTGCCAGGAACTGCTGAGACAGGTGGTTTTACACCCTCTGCCTTGCCCAGGCACATTCCCCAAAACCTTGTGAAAACTGGCAAAAAATGACCTTTGGCTGCAGTGGGTTTTGGTCCAGGTCTGCAGTTTGTTTTACAACTGTATTTGATTAAACCGAGGTAAGATGAGACTTTGTCCAGTGACATTTCATCTGCAGACCATCAGAGGCTCCCTGGCAGCAGAGCAGGCTCTGACCATGCCACAAAAACCCCAATTCTCTATGCAGGAAAGTCAGTGCTCATTAGTGTTTTGTCCTGTAATGAACCTTGGGACCTAACTGAGGATGATGGCCTCCTCAGCAGCTTCTCAGGTGGTCATTCTGCACTGAACAGCCTGAGCAACTGCCACACTGTCAAGCTCCTGCCAGCGAGGAACAATTAGATCAGGAGAGGTCCTGACTGATGCAGTGACGCGCATTCACACTTTGCTTGTTTTGTTATGTACCACAAAAGGGCATTAAACATCAGGACTATGGCTGTTCGAAGGGTAAGAGTGGATAGGAAGGTACTGAAGGAGCAAGATGCCGTACCAAAGCTATGTCAGAAAATTATTCCAGTTGTTAGAAAATATAAGGAAAGAAACCATGAGCAGCCACTGTTTGACAGCCAGCTTGACTACAGTGGTGGCAACAACAATGAGGGTAATCTCCAGCTACACAGTGACTATGAAAGACTTCAAGTTCACCCTGTTTCCGTGCTTGCTTGTCAGCTGACTTCTCAGTTATTTACTGATTTTATTTTCTATTTTTTCATTTTGTCAACCAGTCTCCAAGAACTGAAAGCACAAGGGATTAAGTGGAAAATGTTTTATAGCAATAATTTCCTTTTAGACTGTTTGTCTGGACGAGCCTAAGAATACAATTTGCTCATTAGTCACACTCAGCATTTCTTCTATCCAGCATTTCTATCCAGCTATTATCAGGATACACTAGGCAGAGATTCGTAAGGGAATACGAAACTACAAAAACATTTTTTAAAGAGTGAATTGACTGTAGTTCCTCCAAACCCTCTTTCTGATTTTAGCTAGGATCTTCTGATTTTGGAGGAGAAAACGGCTGTCTTCACACAACGCAGTGGTCTTTTTACAAAGGTTATTGCAGAGAGCTTTCTTATTCGAATATTTCAGAAGTAGGTATAAAGTACTAAATCTCAGTGTGTATCACTAGCTGTTCCCTTTTGTGCAGGAGACCATGCCACAGAGCATATGAGAGATCTAGTTTAATAAGAAGAGACATAAAAAAGCAAAAGATTGCACTAACAAACCATCATCTCAGCAACATTTCTGCCTGGGATGGGGTTATGTTTATAGTTGGAGCTGCAGCTGAGCTCTGAAGCACCAGTCACGCACGGCAGCATCTGTCCAACCCAAAATGGCATGCTAGCTCTTGCATAGCTAACGACATAAAAAATAAGACCTGAAAGCAGGCCATAAAGTCACCAGGCAGTTTCATGACCTGTTCTTATTTGCGACATTATCTTATCCAGCAAATGCAAGTTTGCCTATATTTTCCTTTGATCTGGGATGTAACAGTGAAGAGCCAGACTGCAGCACTGCTTTGTTCTCAGCTGCCTCAACCCCAACAGATTCCCATTACACATTCCATGGACTGGCAACTCTCAGTCCTATACCTCAAAAGAATTATCTTTTTTCTGTTTCTTACCCCAGGTGTTGGAGAGAAGGAAATTTAAAAATAATCAGGGTGCTTTCTCTCATGGTTTAAGCAACAGGATGCTGTTTAAGTGGTTATGCTGAGAGGGTTAATAACATGCTTTTAAGAAAACCACAGTTGTGCCCCAAGCCTTAACTCAGAGCAGTTTGTGAGTAATGGACTGATACAGCTGGAGAAGAGAAGGTCTGTCTGGGCTGATTTTTGAAAGGTCTTACTCTCACCCCACATGTAAGCATTGTTCTGGTCAAGTGAATTTTCCTTTTTCCAGTGACGTGCTGTGTCCCACTGTGGGAGGAGTATTTCTGGACTAAAGCTCTCCCTTGGAAAGAGACAGGCAATGCTCATCACTAAAAACATCACTAAGAGCTGAAAATGAAGCATCAGATGGCTTAAGAAAAATCCCCAGGTTAAGAGATATGGAGGTCACACCTTATGTTCATTCTTTTCCTGGAAGATGCTGGGTGAAATGTTCTAGCTCTAAATTAGTCAAATAATTGCTGTCTCCCATTTCTGTCCACATGCCTTAATGAAACATTCATTTAGGGATGTTATTGACGGGTTGTTGGATACAACAAATGGAAAATCACCACTGAGATTGACTCAGTAGAGTAGCATTTTTCACTACTGTTTTTCAAGTAAAAGAAAGAAGGAATTTTGGTACTGTTTATCATCCTCTAAATCCTTTATGCCCCTAGAAGCAGAATTTATGGCTGCAGGAAGGCATTTACATGAAGCCATTAGTGTTCTTGCCCCTGGCTATTAGAAACTAAAGTAAATTTGAGTCTCACCTCCTTCCAGAAGGAAAATCAACATTTTTTACTTGGGGTATTTATCAAGGAATATTTTTACCTGTAACTGAATTTGTAACAGAAAGATCAGTCAATGAGGTCAGCCTTCAGTTCCTGAACCCTTTGCAAGCCAGAGGTGTCAAGGAATTCCCCCTCCGGCTGCCAGCAAATAGCAGTGCCTAGGCAATCTGAGCTAGTAGTTTTGGTGTATGTTGGAAAACTAATGTTGACTTGTAGGAAGAAGAACAGCCTGAGACCTACTCAGCAATCCACCTCTGCAGCACTTGTTGGCCAAAAATCTCTCTGAAGAGCTGGAGCTCAAGGAGAACATAGTGAAAGGAGATGGCAAAACTGTCGCAAAGACAGCCTGATTCCTTTCTGATTTGACATGCAGAAGAGGAAGGCAAGCACGGCAAGCAGAAAAAAGGTCCTCTCCTGTAGCTCTTCATGACTTTGAAACAGAGCACACAGTGCCATAGCCTCAGAAAAAAATGCAACCTCAGCACTTTATGTTCTTTCAGTGTTGCCAAGAGGGTTGTACTCACTACCATCACTCAGAAATATCCCTTCAGCAACTGCTACTGCAGAATTCCTCACTTAGCTACAAACTTTAATAGTCAATTGAGATGTGAAACTAAAATAAAGTGGTTAACTCACTCAAAATCCTTCCTTGTTCCAGTAAGAAAAACACTTCTTCACTTTGCTCTGTGTTCCCTCTCCTACCCGGTGTGCAGGAATATACCTGTTCACAGCATGTCAGGGAGGCAGGCTGGGCAGATGCAACTGCTTGGTTTTGGGTAAAGCAATGATGCAATAGCGATGGAACAGCAGAGGAAAAACTGCTCTGGGTGCCTCAGCCAGGTCATAGAGCAACTCTCGCCCTCTGGATTGAGCACATGGCAAGTCAGGCTCGACTAGGCCTTCATTGCCATATCTCACATGCCATTACAACCTGCTGCAGTTTTATATTTCCTCAGTCCGTGTCAGTATGTAGTATTGTGCACCTCCTCCTCATTTCCTCTCTTCACTTCCTAAAACAGCAGCAACCGTCTAGCTGTATGGGAGCTATACATCCCGCTCAGTCAGTGGGCAGGAGGATATCAGAGCCTCACGTTCCTAAGGCCACCACTGCCCTACTTGGATGCAGCCAGGAGCATCGCTTTGTGACCATGGCAGAGCACCAGATGCTTTACAGAGAAGCACAGGAAACCCAGGCAGGCTGTTAATCATCAACAACAGTTTTTCCTCTGAACCTGAGGATCTGGTGCTGCACCCTTGGTGCAAAACATCAGCCTTGGTGTATCAAGGTCCACTTGGGATTTTGGGTTGCTAGGGTTTACTTTTTGTGGTGAAATTCTTTTAAACAAATTTCAGGTATTTCAGTCTGTTTTATGAGAGAACTGCAAAACCAACAGGCTGCCAAGGGTCCTCACCAATCCGCTGCACTCCCTTTGGTCAGACACACGGCCAACAATTCCTCAACAAACCCCCCTAAGTTGTGGTCAACTTATCTCAGCCATCCCACCATTCTCACCTGCAGTACTTGAAACCAGAGCCTGGCAAGACTCCTTCCCATCAGAAAAACACAGCTTTGGCTTACAAGAAAATAGTTGTACCAGCTAATAGAGCTTGTCCTGGGGAGCACAGTCACCTTGGAGCTGGTGATAGCTGCCCTGCTGCATTGAGCGTCCTACATCCCACGAAAAGGTTGAATGCCCCACAGTGATGGTGACCATTCGCATGGTCCCACAGCTCAGGCTGCGGAGACGGGAGCTGCAGCTGACGCCCTGCCATGGAAAGCAGCAGAAATGGTACCGCGCAGGTTCAGCGTCAGGGCAGCGATAAATTATAAAACTCATGAGCACAAATGCCTGTGTGGCACATCAGACAAAGGACAGCAGAGTCTCACTGGGGGGAGCAGGCCATTTCTGTGTGATGAGAACATAAACACTAGGAAAGAGTCACAATGTTTAAAAGCACTAAGGAAGGGGGAGGGGGGCTTCCCCTCTTTTGTTTTTTCTCCATAGACTTCAGAGACTGGGAAGAGCTCAGTGCTTACTTTAAAGAGATTGTGCCTGGCAGAATAACGGCAAGAGCCAGGGGACAGCAGATTGTTCAGTGCTTTGGCTGCCAAAGCGCTGCTTTTAAAAATGCTCTTGAAAGACCCTTGTGAGTAGCCACGATCTTGATCCACTGAATTGGAAAACAAAAGGAAGCTACCTGTATGCTTCAGGTCTGGTTTCAGGAAGTGCCTGTGAACACACCTTCAGCTTCTGCTGAAGTGCCATTAAAATCTCCAGGACTTCAGCCTTTAAGCACCACCCTCAGGTGAGACCTACATGACCCAGCACATACCACCCCAGGGAACAACAGAAACAAACGCATCTCGGATAAACCACCAGCTTGGTTTGCCTGGAAGGACCTCTGTTACCTGGGAAGCGCTGGGTTGCTCCTGCATGCCCACAGAAACAAGCCATGCACGTGCAAGTGCTGATTTTGTCTGCAAAGCCAGGATTTATCTCCTGGGGACCCCAGCAATGTTGTGCCTGGCTTTACAAAGGTGCTGGTTAGGAGGAAGAGTTGCAGACAGCAGAAGGCCAGCCCTGATCCCACATATGGGGAAGGAAGCAGAGGAGCTGCTCTTTTCAAGTACGAGCCTCAGGTGCAGCAATGTTTGTGTTTACAGCTGCAACTGTTAATTCCAGGTCTGCAGCCCAAGCCCTGTTAGATAATCACCTCATCAAAAGCATCACCTTGCTCACAACCAAAGCATAAAAGACTCTTGTTTTTCCTCTCCAGTATGAGGATGGAATGGCAAACAGGTTTCTCTAAAGAAAGTTTTGAAGAGGCTAAGACTGTAGGAGAGTCTGAGTGTGCACAGGTGGTTTGCGCCTCCCATCTCAATAACCAGCTAGATCCTCATGTCCATTCTCTGAGCACGTGCGGTGCAACACAAAGAGGTTCATGGCTTTCCATGCATACAGAGCCAAAAGCCATGGGTGAAACCTCTTTCTGAAATCACCCTGGAACTTGGAAGACCATTTGAAAATTTAGAGCCCACCACATCACTGCAGCCAATGCAAATCCAAGCGACCTGTCCACCCAAGGACATGGGAGATTGGACCTTCATGCCACTAGTATAGGTAACTATTTGCACCAGTTTCAAAATTTTCCCTGAGTTGGGAAGATCATAATTTAATCAGTTTTAAGCCAACTCTTGCCTGTGAATGAATGTCTAATTAAAAAGCTCGTTCTGTTGCAAGCCCCATTTGATGTTGCAGTGATTGTACTTCCGCTGATTCACCCTGCTATACTGACCAGGGTTGCTGGAAGGATCTCTTGATGTTGTGACACCAAATCCCCTCTGGCCTCTTTCACAGTGGGGCCAAGAATGAAATCCCAAACCTATTTTCATGTTGTTTAGCCAGCGTACCAAAAGTCTCTTCCAGTACAGCTGCAAGGCTACCCATTCCTTCGGGCTCTGAAGATAGGTTTTTTTAGTCAGCAGTTAATGGGCAAGGAGAGAAGGAAATCTGGAGAGGAGGAATCAGGGGCATTCACCACCAGCTCTGACTAATGTAGCATAAGTTTCTCTTATGTCCTTCTCTGCATCCCAGGTCCCTTCAGCTGCACTGGAAACGACTAAGAGACCTCACCTAAACAGGCAGTGATTTGTGGTAAAGGAGCTGCCAGAAAAATAACTGTGGAAAATGAGACTCAGCTCTTTGGCTTCAGGAGCTAGGACTTCCTAATGTGGCTGAAAGCCAGCCAAAAACCTTGTCATTACTGTAGTTACTGCAGCTGTTGTACCAAGGGTGCTCCTCTAGAGAGCATCCTCTCTGCCCTCTCTTGCACATCATTATCTCACACCTTGTGACTGCACCACCGGAGTCAATCTTCAAACAGGTTTGTGGCACTTTCCTACCAAGACAGCGAAACCAAACATGCTCCTCACCCTTTTGGAGACCCTTGTCTGCTCTGGATGAGTCATGGAAAGGGATCAACTTGCTCAAGTGATTTGGGACAGGCAGAAAAGTATGCTAGAGTTTCACAGGGGCTTGGAGTGTGGGCTAGGGCATTTCTGGCTTGTGAGCATGAGGAGACAAAGGTGAAGGAGGAGTCTTGGGTGCAGCAGGTGAGGATGGGGACAAGCCAAGCTAGAAAATATTGGAACACAAATGGCTCAGCACTGCTGCTAGCAGGAGAAAAAGTCTTTCAACAACCTCTGGATTACAAATATTTTAATTTCAGATTTTCCTCCAAGCAGCTGACCTGCCCAGAAAAGTTTTCACGCTTCTGCAAATGACATCAGCACCTTTTCTGGTGTCATTGGCTAAGAGGCAAAGTGTTTCCATGTAAACTGGGAGATGACTCTAGCAGAAAGGCTGTCTGATACATGCTGTCATGACAGGGATGTTTTTCTGACTTACTTGCTCTCCTCTAACTTGTTCACCATTTTCTTTGCAGCCCTACCAAGCAAACATACTTTGGGAATGAGTAGTGTATTAGTTCCTCATTAAAAGTACTTTAACACAAAGCGTTTGTTGCAAAGCAACCAGAGAAGACAGTACAAAGGAGGCCTGAACCTCACAAACCCCATTCACTGGCAACATTGCTGGGTCGTCAGAGCAGGAATGATTATGATGCTGAACAGAGGGATCAACCTTTACAGGGTAAAGCATGCTAAACCTCAGATTCATAATTGTATTTGCTGTTTTAAGAATAAAGACAGATGACACTGAGGTAACAGGTAACTTGAAATCAAAACTCATGGCGTCTGTCTGAAAGAATTTCTATTGGTGGTCACAAAAACAGAAAAGCATGGGAAATGAGACAATTCTCGTGTTGTTTACAGTGCCCATGTCTGAGAATATTCACAAGTCACTTTTCTTTTGGTCCTGTCCTGCACGGCTTCTCCATGAGCAGTACTGTAAGTGGGTCTCTAACGCAGTCACAAAGGCACAAAAGGCACCTTGCTTTCATCATGCTCAAATGCCATTTCTCTGTTCTGCCTCTTGAAAACAGCCATCAAAATCATTTTTCAACTGAAAATTGGGCTTTTCCATTTTAGATGATTTTCTGTAAGAAGTCTGCTTTATGAAGGGAATTAAGAGGTTTGTTTTGGGTTTTATTTTCTTTTTTGATCAAGAGGAGTAAACAACTAAGTTTTTTTTAACAAACCGTGGTTTGGTGCAGGAGGTACCTCCTGGCTTGCAGAGGGAAGGGAGGACTCTGCTTTCAGTGCTGCCTGTGCTTGGCGCCTCGCCATGGAGAGGGAGAGGACAGGATCTACCAATGCCAGCACCCAGCTGGCACTTCCAAACTGATCAGGCTGACTTTCTGTCTGGCTTTTCACTGGAAAGTCGAGGTATTTAGCATGGGGAAAATGCAAATTTGGGTTTTAGTCATGAACACGAGGGCAGCAGCCCCTGGGAGCTCTCACAGTCACTGATTCAGGCACATGTAACAGCCATGTTCATCCATATTTGGTTTTACATCCCCAAGTCCTCTTCCTTTCTTGGTAGCTGTGTACATCCTGTAAGTTTGGCTGGGCTTGGGTTTTTCCCCCTGTATTACCCCAACTATTTCTGACAGCACTGACAGGCAGCAGGCTGGGGAGCACACTGTTTTTCATTCTGTTCTTTACTTTGAGAAACTCAAGATAAACCAACAGCTCTATAATGAGACTTCAGAAGTCTTGCCCCTGCTCCATGTGGTTTACTGTGCCACTGTACTACTTGTCTCTCTGTCCCAGAGGGGCAGTCACACACACATTTCTCACACACATCTGCATTGTTCTCACTGGTGATACAGGTACCTTTCCAGCAAACCCAAGTTTCCATATGTTTTGTAAGTGACCCTCCTATTTAAATCTTTTCTCATTTATATTCCTAGCTTCTCTTTGCATTTTAGAAAGGAGAGAAACCCAAGATGATCTCTAATGGTGTTTTAATTTTTCCATCATCAGAAACACTGCTGGTTTTCTTTACTCAGAAAGTAAACACTTTACAAAAAACAAAACCCCTCATTTTGCCTAAGGGAAACTGTTTTGCTTAAAGAAGCCCAACCAGCTACTCAAGCTAACTATAACACACAAGTACATTTATGGGCAAGGCACTCAAGGCAACAAAAAAAACAGGAAAATAATTTTACATAAATCCAGATGTGGTTTAAGAGATTGGTAGAGATACACAGAGTAAGTTATTCTTTAAGTATTTTCAGCAGAATAATTTTTCAAAGGCACATCCCTGTATTAACCCAATATGCAACTTTTTCTTGCAGGCTTTTTACACTCTACTCCATGCTTGTGGATTAGAAAGAATTACTGAATAGTCTGCTTGGACAATGCAATTTCACAAGACCAATCAGACACACTTTCTGGTGCCAAGTCTCCTTTACTAACACACCTTTTGTTCCCACCTCTCATTGCAAACCTCTGCAGAAGGAGGAAAGTGTGCTCCAGGCCTCCCTTCTGTGTTGGTCATGAAAACAAAATTATTTCATGTTTCCAAGACTCATTTTCATGGATGTCTCAGCTCTGACTGAATCTGCTTCAGCCAGGCAAATGTACAGATAGAAGATGGTGTGCCCTCAGCACTCACTCTAACATTTCCAAAGCAGCTAGACAAACTCAAGGAGGAAAAATCCACTGAGACCATTAAAGGCAAAGGCACTAGGAGATACCACCAACAGGTGCCTGAGCCACAAGCTATTGGTGTCTGAAAAAGCATTGCTTTGTACTCATTGGGTCTTTATGCTCCTGCCTTGGACAACAGAGGGTGGGCCTGTCTGAGAGCAGGTACCTTTGGTCTGATTCAGCATGCCCATGTCTTTCAAAGGATCTTAAACTCCCACAGTCACTGGTCAACTCTGGACAAACACTCACGACAAGCAGGACCTTACCCCTCACCTCACCCTTGGCTTTGCCTTTTAGGCTTCTGCTTCTGGAAGAACTGGATTTTAAATTTTGTACAGGACAACAAACCTTTATGGGGCAGGGCCTCTTGTCCCTGAGAAGTGTAATTGCCACAGCCCTGTCATGGATTGAATCGCTGGGGTTGTGATGGAGTTGTGCTCCTTGGGCACAGAACAAAATCTCATGGCCTGACACACTGATCTTCAATCCCCCCCAACATCTGTAACCATAAAGAGATGAGCTGGCAGCATTAACGTGACCCTAATCCACTGGGATGATGTTTCATGTCACTCATGTCCTCATTGCTGGCCAGAAGACTGCAGGTTGTGGTACATGGCTGGGGAGGTTGAACTATTACATGAAACATTCAAGTCCCAAACACTTACCTGAATTATTGTTAGACAATATGAATACGTGCATAAAATATCAGAATTCTGCTTTAAAAAAAAATCACGATTATTTAGCACTCTTAAATCTTTTGTTTGTTTGTTTTGAGTCTCAGGGATGAGGGGTAGAGAATTAATATTGAGCAGCAACAAATTCCCCTGAATGGGAAGAGGAATAAACATACAAAAAGCAAATTATATCAGATAGGGAAAGGGTTAAAAGGGAGTATATTACCTCCTATTACTAAATACTCTGCCCAGTTTGTACCCCCAACAGCCTTCTCCCCTGGCAATAGGGGCATGGTAGCACTGGGAGGAGCGTGCCCACTGCAACACACCGGACTGCCCTCTGCAGTTGTGTGTGCCTCGACCCAACTTCCCCAGCACCTTGAGTCTCCAACATCATCCACCGAGCACAGCACCAGCAAGTGCTGGGTTAACAAACCAAACCCCAACTTTCTCGCAAAGTCAACCTCATAAAATCTTCTCTTTCTGGTCCACTGTGGCAGCAACCTAAATCACCCCTATTCACACTGGTATTTTTACTGCACTACTGCTGCTGGTTAGTAAAAACATCTCCTTGGTGTATCTCCTGGCTACTGCCAGAGACAACCTGAATGGTCATAACCTGCCCACCGCCTTTGAATAGAGGCTCCCAGTTGATGTCAACAAGAATTAGAGCTGCCTGGAAATGACTTCTGAAAAGTCAAGCATCTCATTTAAAACAAAACAAAAAAAAAACCAAAACAAAACACCCCTTGGGGAAAAATCCCCAAGTTATTTCAAATGAGACTTGCATTTTGTTTTGCCTTCGCAAAGCATTTGCCCCCCTCGAGGGTTTCCATGGCTTCTCCCTTCAGATAATCCCTTTGGAGATACTGACGGCTGATGACGGAGAACCCGTTCTTGCAAAGGATGGATGCCACAGAGCATGCTTCTGACAGACCTCAGCATGGATGGTTTAATTACCACCAGATGGCCCTTTTATGGGAGAAATAGTTGCTACAAAAAAAAAAAAAAAGTCTCTATCTGACGAGATGCTGGTGGTATTTCCTAGCCGCCGATGCTTACCTCTGTGCTGTGCGTGTATTTCCAGCAGGCAGCTGGGATCAATCCGTTGAAGGCCAGAGCAAAACAGAGAAATCCCTTAGGATAAAGAGGAAAAATATTGTCAGTTACAACATGGGGAGAAAAACATCTATTTGAAAATGCTTTTGGGACATCTTTAATACACTCGTTTGAGCAAGTTTAGTTACGTCTAAACATTGTCTTCTTTCAGTATCCTTTGTAATGCTGGTTACTTAAAAGAAATTAGATGGATATTAATCCGATTCACTGTCTTAGAAACACAGAATCATAGAATCACTTGGGTTGGAAGAGACCTTTAAGATCATCAAGTCCAACCACAGCCTAATGCTGCCTGGTCCACCTCTAGATCATGTCTTTCAGCACATCATCTATTTGCCTTTCAAATACCTCCAGGGATGGTGACTCCACTTCTCTGGGCAGCATGTTCCAATGCCTGACAACTCTTTTAGTAAAGAAATTTTTCCTGATGTCCAACCTAAATCTCCCCTGGGACAGCTTATAACCCTTTCTTCTTGTCCTATCGCTTGCTACTCAAGAGAAGAGACTAATCCCCACCTCTCTGCACCCTCCTTGCAGGTATTTGTAGAGAGCAATAAGGTTTCCCCTCAGTCTCCTTTTCTCAAGACTAAAAAGCCCCAGCGCCCTCAGCCACTCCTCAAAGGACTTGTGCTCCAGACCCTTCACTAGCTTCATCACCCTTCTTTGCACATGCTCTAGCATCTCAGCATCCTTCCTGTAGTAAGAGGCCCAAAACTGCACACAGTACTTGAGGTACTCAGGAGCTCTCTGATTAAACTGTGATAAGTTAATGGGGTTGACCAGAAAAAAAACTTAAAATAAAAAAATATATATTTACAGTATGCCCTCTTCTACAGCAGGACCATACCCCAGAATAGCATATCCTTACTCACAGGATTTGATCCCCTAAAACTCAGCTATCGGTTTCAAAAAAGGGTAAACCCACATGAATAGCCCATAAAGAACAAGTAACTGAGATGGAGAGCAACCTACTCTGAAGCTGGACTTCTAACAAGGTGGCAGCTGCATGGCCAAGGTGCCTTCCTTACATCAGCACCATCCTAGTTAGACAAAAGGATGCCAGAAATATAATCAAGGCCAGAAGCTGACCCTGAAGCATTTAAACAATAGCAGCAACAACGCAGGAGGTGACTTGACTTTTGTCTTCTTTCCTGGGCTTGCAGAGCTGGAAGTTAGACATGTTGACTCATTATTTGAACAAATCCGATTAAAAA
>VXBZ01010144.1:182259-199088 GCA_013399135.1 Heliornis fulica
AAAAAAAAGAGAACCCTGATATAAACAGCTCTTGCTTGTTATGACAGCTGGACTAAAGGATCTTGTTCACATTAAAAAAATAATAAAAATAGAAAAAATAGGGCCTGTAAAGCTTTTGAAGGCCAAATGGGCTCATCAAATATGAATCCACAGCTTAATCCTGGAGTGGCAAAAGATGATGAATAAGCACCAGTCAAAAATCATTGCCCTTACAATTTTTTTCCATGAAGCTGACTCTCTTTCAACATGAAGTTCTGTAGCAGGGGAAAATTACCCAACTTTTTTTTTTCTATAACCGTTTTAATAGTATGATATAGCTGAAATCACTTTAAAAAAAAAAAATTAAATCTTTCATGAAAGTTTACCAGATTCAAATTTATGGACAGGAGAAAGAGCATTGCTGCTACCAATGCTGCCTCACCAAAACATTTTGCTTAAAAAATATGGGTTAATAAAATAGAGCCCAAACTCCTATATATGCAGCAAGAAAGGAAAAAGTGTTACTTTACATCCTGGAAAAGAATGTGAACATGCCAATAAATTGCCTTTTTCTGGTCCTTGTCCATGTGCTGTGGGCTGCTCCAGGCAAGACGATGCCCCGCCCAGGAGCTTTGCTCCAGGACCAAGACTGCTGTTGGCATTTCCCCACTCATTTGGGGCTGCTTTGTTTCTGGCTCTGCACCGGATGCTTGGGAAAACCCTGGTATGGCTCTTATGAAAAACATTAAATTATGTATGTCTGATCTCTCCTATTTTTTTGGCAGCTGCCTGGCCATATAGGTGGTGAGATCACTCGCTGCCTTGCCAGGAGCCAAAATGGGATAACAGAAGAAATGAGACCCTAAAGGAGAGAAAAATCTGATCAAATGGTGATGTGAGATGGGGAATAAAAGTACTGAAGATGGGGGAGACCATCCAGGGTAAGACGCCACAGGTCAAACCACAGCATGACCAACTTCAAACCCAGTGTGGGTGGGTGGTTCAACACCTGCAGGTACAACACAAATTGGAGCAGAGAGGTGGTGAGGTTAAATAGGCATTTCAGGTTGCTCCTCACTAGAACCAAACCCTGCAACAACCCTCCTCCAACAATTTCTTCTCCAAACAAACAGCATAACAAAGTCAATATTTTAATCAAAATCACTTTCAAGGACAAGGAAAAGAGAAAAAATTATGGCAGGTGAAAAAAACAGCACTGATAGCAGTGTGAAAGCTCTTCCACACATTGTTCCATTAAGGGTTTAGTTGAGAGGACCCACAATGAACTTGGAGAGTGGAAACAACAACGTGCTGGTGGCACCACCCATATTTCTCCCCTCATGCTCTCCTTTCCTTCTGCCACCAGCTCCAGCACTTACAACATCACTCTGGGGCCAGAAACCCCAGCAGATTAAAATCTTCTTTCTCATCTTCCTTCCTCAGCTCCACCCCACATTTCTATCCTTCACCTCCAGCACCAGCTCTGCCTTTACTTCTGTCTAGTTTCTCCGGAGAACAGTGAGATGCAGCCCCTTGGGGAGCTACCCCTCCGTTCAGCCGGTGTGGAGAAATTACATGGCTCTGAGAACATCTTATAAATGAATTATAGGCTGCTTTTTCCCTTCTTAGCCAAAAGGCTTTTGGAAGAGCAACTTTCTAATTACATTAGAAGACATTTGGAGGAAAAAGTAAAAGTCAATGTGCAGTTTGCATACAAAATGTGGATGGGTCGAGGCTGGTTCACCATCTTCCAGACCCTTGGAGCAGGCCGCAGGCTGCTGCTTGCTCTCTTTGTAGGAGGCAGCCACATCAGCCCCGTGGAGGGCTGTCACCAGCTAGACATCAATTACTCTTTTATGAATGACCTTGTTTCCATCCTTGCTGCAAGGAACAATTTGTCTTCGAGAGATTTGGCAGGATCCACAGAAATAGCGTCTTGTCTGGTGGTGGGTGTATCTTTTAATGCACCTTTCTGAGGCTTCCCTTTCAGTTAAGGGGGTCTGGTTCAGGCAACAGAGAGCTCATGCAGCCCAGACCGGGTTTGGCAACTCTGCCACCCACCTGCACACCCAGAGAAGGAGCTGGTCTGTTCCCTGCTCAGCTCCAGCTGCCTTTTGGTGCTGCTGTTGTCACTGCAAGGGCCAGCTCCCTGCCAGACTTCACAGCCCAGGGGCAGGGAAGGGGGAGCTCATTTCAGATAGTGTCCATTGGGTTGCATCCTTCCCTCCCTGACCTAGTTCATCTGAAAGAAAGCTCATGTTTTTCCCATTCCACACAGCAAACATGAGCCAGTGATCTCAGTCCAAAGGAGGAATACATCCTCATCTCCAGCTGAGCATACTGGCTCTGCCCTTGCCTGCTCCCCAGGGAACACCAGCGCATGGATGATTCGCTCAGGGTTGCTGAGCCATGCGTGAGAGCACAGTAGAGAGATTCATCGTGAAAGCAAGATGCTGAAGCACACTGCGGTGTTATTAAGGACCCTACACACTTGCCTACAATGACACACCTGGGAACAGCAAAGCAAACAGCCTCTGCTGTGTGCTGGCCCTACTAGTGCATTCCTCCTGGTGCCAAACTGGGTTATATTAGGCATTCAGTGAGGTGCTTTCCCCTCCCCCCAAATTGTTTGAAACAGCTCCTCCATCCTGAATACAAATTTTGCTATAGATAAACATTTCACACTGGAAGTTATGGTGTGGGCATTTCAGCTGGGATATTCTGATCATCACACCGCTCCCTGCCTTTTTTTTTTTTTTTTCTTCTTCCATCTCTCTGACCAGCACACAGTGCCTTATACTCCACTGAATCCAGAGTCCTTTGTACGAGCAGTACTAGCCCAGTAGTTTTCCTTCCTTCTCCTCCCCTGCAACAGCAGCATGGCATTCAGGGGCTGAGAGCTGCAGGATGTTTATGTTCAGGACTGACTGCACGGTGGACCACAGATCACCAGAAAGCAGGGCTTGCAAGAACTGGAGGACATCCAATAAACCTGCCATGACTCTCCCTTAAGGGTAGCTTTGGGAATAATAATCTGGGATTTTAGAACATTTTTTTATCCTAAAGTTCCCAGTTGCTCTCTAGAAACCAACCTTCTCACAAGCCTCAGAGGGTGCACAGTGGTTGTCCATCTGTTTTGGTGATGGTACTGATTCAGCTAAATGATGAATCCCAAGGTATCTGTGCTTTAACCCATTTTACCTGTGCTGGTTTCCTACCATGGAGCACCCACTATTGTTACTAGGACTGCATCAGTAAGGCCTGCAAAGACCAAGGTCCCTCCTCTGCATACGCACAAACCTCAAGATAGCCAGGCAGACTGCGTACTTATTATCTAAATAGACACAAAAACCATCAGTAGGGAAACCAAGAAGGGGGTGGGAAGCCACCCAACAGATCAGTGACCAAGGCAATGCTCCTCTAAGCCCATCTGCATCCTGGCTAGCATTTCCCCAGGGTAGCTGGTTTACCAAGTGGCAATGCGGTGGATCAGCCACATCGACAGAGACATCCCCCGAGCATGGCTTGGTTTCCTATACAGCCACAGATGTCAGGCACCGATACTCTGGTGTCTTCCCTCTTTGATTAAAGAGTCAATTAAATGGCCTTCTAAACAAGAAACATGTTGTGCAAGGGAGGAAAAGTCCTTTAAAATCAATAGCAGGGGAAGTTGAAAAATTCTTTCCGTTAAGAAGCAGAAAAACCACTCCAAGTGGGTGGGTGGTGGGGTGCTGATCGCTTCTGCGAGCTGCAGCCTGGTGGGGATCGGCAGGGCTACACTGAGAAGTTTCACAGCCCCCCCGGGGCCGAACCCCACTGCTGTCTGCACNATGAGCTGCTTGGACAACGAAGAGCTGAGAGTACGGTGACCGGCTCTGGGGCATTTCCCATACCCCCGCCCCGTTGATTTCCGACGGGTTGGGGACGTGCCACCCCCTTGCAATGCCTGCGGTGTGCGTTCCCTTCTCCGGGTCACTCCTCCGGCGTCTCCCGGTGTCGGGTACCGCGGAGCTCGGCGGGCCCGCGGCCCCCTCCAGCGGCGGAGCCGGAGCCGGGCCGCGCCCCCAGCCGCGGCAAGCGGAGCGGCCCCTCGCTCGGGTGTGAGCTGCTCTCCCGCTCCTTGCGCCCCCTCACGCTGCCGGCAACAAGGGCATCCCGTTGTCCTGCCGCGCTGGGGATGGGTGTCCTATTGCCGCGGGGACGGCACGCCGCACGCTCCCTCCTCTTCCCACAAGGACATGATACCGTGTCTCTGCTGCGACGGTGCCACCAGAGATACGAAATGAAGACGGACGGAGGACCCAAACTGCGAATGCTAAAACGTAGTGAGCAGGATGTCTTAGGAGCCTCAGGAGAGATGTCCTAGGAGGGTACCTCTGGAGAGAAAGTAAAGGGTTTGGGTTTCCTGCCAGCCCAGGTTTTCTTTGGTGTCCAGAACTTACACCAAACTGGTGGGGCTGGAGGAATCCATGGGGTGCTGGGTAAGGGGCCAGCTTGTCCTCACCCCTCGGCAAGGGGAAAGGAGAGCAGCATCAGGGGTCAGTAACGCCTGAGTTTGCTGGATTATGTTTTTCTTCAACTCTCACTTCAGAAAACAGCTGTAATTTTAACAGCCCCTTTTACCTAGTAGCATGTCCCAAACCATACTGCACACAGAGTAGTAAGGCAACCGAATAAAGATTACAGAGAATTCCAACCATATGTTCAGACAGCCCTGACAGTTTCCCCTAGCCTGTACTTACCCACCTGTTGTGGCAGATGTGGTAATTGCAGGCACAGAGTAAAGCATCCTTCAGCAAGAGAGGGAACTCACACATACTCCGCTAGCAGTATTCACGGGAGAGAGAAAGACTGCGCATTGAGATGATGGGAAGGTTAATTTCAATAGGTGCTTTGCACTAAGTTTCAAAGGTGTTCGCTTCTCACTTCTACCATCAGTATTATTTTTCCGTATTACATAGATTAGGTAGATACCTTGAAATCTAGATTGTATATGATGGCAATGGAATCATTTTATATTAAGCATGGCTTCATGCACTGCAACCTACCTGTTAACTCCTGCCCTTCATGCAACAAGGGCAAACATGTAGTGAACAGCACTTTTCCACTCATCCCTCCAGCCCAGAGACTGGAAGCTGCTCTGGTCAGACTAAGCCCTGTGTGCAAGCTGTGTTTTTAAATGGAGCAGAGCTCACAGTCCAATTTACTAACACTGCCATGGTCCAGGCCCAAACAGCTGATGGCGAGGAGAAAGATGGCATTTCAGCTCTTGTGAAGAGCTCCACCTCCACCTTCTCCTCAAACTGAGGGTTGGTCCATCCCAAAGCCCCGGTGCCTGCTGCCATGCTTTGTACTCCCCCCACCGCCACTATGGTGGATGTTTGCAGCAAGAGGGAAAGGAAGGAGGATTAAATTTGCTGTCATAAGTCAAAGTAACAAAGTAGGACTCAAAATCACAATTCCAAGGTTTCCCACACACAGGCCACGGTGATTTGGTGACAAGACTTGATGAGAAAAAATTACACCAGGAATTGTCATCTCTGCAACTGCTTTAGCAGATAAGCATCTCCCCATGACCCAGCTCTGAAAGCTGCATACACAGTACCTTGGCAGGAGAAACAGCGCTCAGAAGGATGCTGTTCTCATCTGGAAGGGCTCTTTGAGGTCACATCTTTTACAAAAATGTCCTTTTGCTGCACAGGCTGGAGCAACAGGACTTCCTTCCCCAGGCATGCGTGCTCCCAGAGACAAGGCAAAACCACCCCCAGTACCACATTGTAAGGATATCAGCCCAAGGTTACAAAAGGGCCCCCCAGGGTGGCCCCTCCAGATACGCACCATGGCAGTGAGGCATTGCGATTCCCGTACCGTGGCAGCGGAGCTGAGCAGGGCTGCGAGGATCAGCATCATGCTCAGGCCAATCCCAAAGTAGAAAGCTGGAAGGAAGTTGGAGATGGGAGCTGCAGTCAGACACCAAGACTTTAGGGCTAATGGAGGCCTGGTCTGATGCTTTTGCCCAGATAGTGGCCAAAAAGTGCGTTTTAGGGAGCTGCTCCAAGAGGACCAGGTTGCAGAACTGAAATGGTTTTATAATGTATTCATGCCCCCGGAGTAGCCCCCCCACTTTTGTATGCTTTGTTTACCTGTCAGGGCTGTAAGCCTCTGAGTGGTTCCCACAGCTCAGCAGAGTGAAGCACCCTAAGAGAGTGTGGATCCACCCGACAGACCACAAGCTGTCAATTATTCCAGCACTCCGATAAAGATCCCCCCCAAATGGGGGGAGCTGATGTGCAGCAGCTGTCCCACGGCCCCTATCGGGCTTCTTGTGCTGCTAATCGGGTGCAACACTCGCCCTCTGGTTTCCTCCAGGCTAAGGCAGGGTCACAGCCAGTACCCTGCAACGGGGCTCAAGGACCACAGCGCTGCCAAGGGCCTTGCAACACTTGCTTCAGGGGTAATCATGCAAAAAGGTAATGCTTGCAAGCAAAGCAAGGGAAACGTGGCTGAGGAGGGGTGGCTGGAAAGATAGAGCCTGCAAGGGCCAATCTGTATCTCCCCAGATGAAAAGGGAGGGTGCGCTCTACCTTGGCTTTGGGCTAACACAGTTTTCACACCTGTCTTGCAAAACTGAAACTGAGAACCAGGATCTAGAGGGGGCATGTGCATGCTAAGCCCAGAGTATAGCTTGGGAAAAGCAGCAGATGGGCAGTAGAAGAGAGCAGCATATTTTAGTGTCCGGGCTGTTCTGTCTGCTCTTGCCTTGTACCCAGGGCTCAGTTTGTATTTCTCACTTTTGCAGGGAAAAGAAACCCCACATTTCCTCCAGAACCAGGTGTTTCAATGCATTTCTCCTCCCAATCTCAACTTTCTATGTTGTGCTTCAACTCCTACAGTAATCCCTCTCCCCATGCTCCCAGGGCCCTACCAGCCCAACTGGCCCATCTCTGACTGAGCCCGCCACTCCCCTACCCTGGCCTTTGTTGTCACTGCAGCACAGGGAAAGGATGGGGAGGCAGTGAATAGAGAGTCAGGAGTGAATGCAGCAGCACCTGAGCATCCTGTGCTCTGGTAGCACCTTCCAGTGCCAGACATGTGGGGCTGATACAGTAACAGGCATCTGCAGGACTGCCACAGCCCTAGTGCATCCTCCAAAAGCCACCCCAGCCCCTTTCCATGACCCCTCTGCATCGCCTTTGGCTGTTCTGGGGGATTCTGCAGCTCCTGGGTTTTTCCCAAAGTCTTGGTGGGATGTGACCATGACATACCTGCATGGTGTATGACCCTGTAGGAGTTGCTCTCCAGGGAGATGTCACTGATGAGGGTGAAATGGAGCCCATAGTGGGTGACTGTGCTCAGTGTGGCAATGGACAACCCCAACAGCTGGAAAAGAAGGTTTTTAAGAAGGGATTGACAAGGCAGCAGCTCTTTCTGAGTGCACACCAAGCTTTGAGGTGTATCTGGGCATTCCCACACAGATGCAGACAGCTTGATCTTATAAAGACCACTGTGTGTACCCCAAAATGCACATAAAAGGACAAGCCCTGGACACTTAAAACTCTTTTTTCTCACTTGCAGCGTGAGCACATGTGACACTGTGCAGCCTGAGGTCTCTTGGCCTGTGTTTGTGGATGAAATTCACCCAACATGAACAAAGCCCAGAGGATAGATGCTCTTGCAACGCTTTTGCAGTCCCACCCTGCACTGCAGAATACACACGTGCAGTTACGAGGTTACTGCCAGCTTCAAGAGCAGTTTCAGGCTGGGTTGATGTTCTCTGCCCTGTTTTCTGCAATGCTAGTCCCACTGCCTGCTTATATTTCCTATCGTGGAGTGCAAAGAGATGAGACTTGTGCTACTTTAACCTGTGCTGGCTTCTGTCTCTGCAAGACGCCACCAGGCTCTCTGTGTTTCTGTCCCATCCCATAGAACACTGGTATGCATAAAGCAGGTGGTAACCACCAGCACGTTACCCTGCATGCTGCCCAGAGCAAGTCCAGAGGATGGAGAGAGAATGTTTCTGATGGCACCTGTCTCTTAGAGCATGGCTCCTTGCAGAGCTAGGACAGGGGTACCAACAGCAGGACAGTTAAAACAGCTCTGGCTAGTGGAACAAGTGAGGGAAGTACAGGAAGCCAGACCACTCCCAGGTACCAAGGTTTCAGTCTTTTGTGCCTTTACAATGCAGAAACATAATCCCTCTGCCAAAAGGGACAGTCTAGTGTCAACATAATCCCCATTGTATGACACTCTCTTGCAGGGCAGACTAACAGCTTTTGCTGGAGAGTTACAGTTTTGGAGGTTTAAATACATCCACAGCATTTTCTGCTTATAAATAACCTAATTTGTGACACCTAGTGATCCTTTGTGCTGTACATGACCGTGTATCTCAACCCATGCCCAGCAAACTGCTAAGTGTAACACCCATTAGCTCAGATTTCTGAGAAACATTGGTCTAAAATCCTCCCAACAGCGATAAGGTGATTCTTGCCATCCACAGCAGCTGTGCCTTAGCATCTTCTCTAAATACCATTGAAACCAACCTGCCTTTGATTTTCTCCAAGTGACATTTTCTGCTGTTTGGAAGAGGGACCAACAGACAGCCACTACAGCCAGTGGTCCCAAAATGTTGAAACTTGGACAAGCTACAAATTTTGTGTGTGGCCAAAAATAAGGCATCACATCACCATCATCATAGTAATAGTAATCAATCACCATCACTACCATTGTCTTTCCAAGACACCAACCCTCTGTGAACCAGAGATTGTTATTTCTATTTTAACATGCAGTTTTGATGAAATGAAAGGAAACAAGCACACACAACTTGAGAACACTCACAAGAAGCATTCCCTAGCTTCTACCGTTTCCCATTAGCTCTAAAAGCAGACATCAAGAAGTTCCCCTGGAGTTTGCTGATAAAAAGGATCCCTTGGACTGCTTTTGCTTTGTGGTGCTGATCCCCAGATCTCTCACATAAGCTTCCACAGTTTCCTATCCTTTCCAATCCCACCTGCACCTGACCACCCTCCCAGCAGCAAGTATGACCACAGCAGGTCCATCCTCCCTCTTTTGCTCTGAGGAGTCAGAAACAAGTAGTTTTTTGCTGGAAAGTGACTCATTCTGTGGGCAGCAACTTTTCCTTTCTCCTTCTGGCTGCAGGGTTGTGAAATGGCTGCAGCGGCATGGCAGTTCTGAGAAACCAGAAGTCTATCAGCAGAGGAGGGGGCAACACTGGGGACCGGTGATAACCACCCAGGGTGCCACGATAACTCAAGCAGTTAGCTTTGCTTGCCTTCTGCCCACCAAAAACACAACATGGGAAAACCTGACCCCCTCTGAGCAGGGACGGGGAATGCAGCAGTTTGCCTTGCCCCCGACCTTACAGAGATTCACCCCCCTCAAACTTGCCTGCTCACCATGACACAGAGGCTGGTCACCAGCAGCTGGCACTTAGTGGTCCTCATCCCGCACCTCAGTCCCATGGCTGCTTGTCCCCAGCAAGAGGTGGCAGTTGGTCCCTCCAGCTCTTGATAAAGCTTGGGTTTCCACCAAAGAGAGGCATGGCCACAACAGAGCCTCTTGGGAAATGCAGTCCCCACCACGTGCAGATGCACCTCCTCCTGCCTGATTATTAAATTCTGTTTAGAGCAGCTGCCTTCTGTCTGGGCTTTTGATGGGCTGCCGGTGGCTTTGACACACAGCCAGCTGGGGAAAGGAGGAAAGGCACACAGAAAAACAGCCTTTCACAGAATGGGAGGCAAAACTCCTTGAAAAAATTCTGAAACTCTTTGCTCCAGAGTTATCATCAAAATACTCCAGGTTTCACTTTCACCGAGATGTAGTTTTGCTTAATGAACCCAAGTGATTCTATGATTTACTCTTTTTTAATCTGCATAAATAGCAGCTCAGGAAAAAGTTTAGGAAAATATTATTTAGAAAAAAATAACCTTTTATTTAAAGAGGACGCCAAAATCCCCAAATGGATGTGTGTAACAGTCTTCCCTCCCTATTTAAAACCCACCACATGTCAATAACCTTTCACTAAGACTCTATTAAAACTTTTGTTTGCAGATGAGGGAATGTAAGAATCCCTCTGGTAGTATTTTATTCAGGAAAATGGATATAAGTAAACATTACCCCACACACAGGAGACCCTCACTGTCCTTTGACATTTTGACTTTTGGCTTCAACACCAGCTGACTGCCAGATGCATATTTCCCAAAAGTAAATTGCAAAGAAGCCTCAGGAACAATCTGGCCAAAGGGATACTGAAGTACCAAGTGCCTTAATCATCCCTAGTGTTTCCCTGTTGGCGGAGGTGAAACACAATAATGGAAAATAGCTGCAACACCTCACCCCCCACCCAGGTAGCAATGAAAAGGGAGAAAAAGGCAAAACCATCCCACATAAGTAACTGCAGCTACAGGAAAATGATGAAGAATGAAAAGGAGGGGAGTGGGAAAAAAAAAAGGAAGATGCATTTTGGAGAGCAAAGAGAAGCAAGAGAAAGTGAGTTGCACAAAGCCATAAGTACAGGAAAAAGCATGATATGATTTTCTGACTACATCACTAGCTTTCTTGCAAAACATCTTCATTGCAACCTCCCAAGACACCAGCGAGAGCTGCCACAGCCATTTCTGAAATGAGGTGTCCCTCCACGGCTTACGGGCACCTGCCCTGGTGGGGCTCCCTGATGCCCAGTGGGACATACCGATGTGCCCAAGTGCACATAGAGAGCTTCCTAGTCCAGCCACCAGCTGGAAAACACCTGAGAAAGACCAGTGGGTGGACAGCAGGGAAGGAGAACAGAGTGGAGCAGACTACAAAGAGAGGGCAATGGACTGGGAAGGCAGCTGAGGCCCAGCCACACATGTCCAGGAGCAGGTACCAGACATCCAGACATCAGCCACAGCAGGGCAGACCCCTAGGGACAGGAGTACCGCTGCAAGGGCACCATGTCCACATGGTCCCCACCATGTGGCAGGTGAGGAAAGTGCCTTGTAAAACACTGTGGTAGAGTCAGGACTCCAAATCCAAACGCAGAGCTGTTAGGACCAGTCACTTCTGGTGCTATGGGACAGGCGGGGGTGTGGGCACCTGGACTCTCAGGGGGAAAGACCACCAAAGGGACAATAAAGGCAGCAGGGTTGGTCCACAGGTGGAGTCACAGGAAGGGTTGCAAGGAGGTGTGAACCGCAGCTCTGTGTGTAAAACCAGCTACAGAAGCCCGACCAAGAGCCAGGGTGAGTTAGAAGCGAGGGAACAGCCATGGGGCACGCCGTGGGCACACCGTGGGCCTGTTTCACAGCAAGGGGCGTGAGACAAACCACGCAGCCCACCTTCATTTCTCCCCAGACTCCAGTTTCCTTCCCCAACCCTAAACGCACGCTGCCGGAAACCTGTGCAAAGCCAGATCTCACACTAGAGGTCCTCACAGACCAGCAGAAACCCTTCTCGAAGGCCTGAATGACTCAAGTGGGCTTTGAGAAGGGAATAGATGGGCAGCTCCGTTCCCAGCTCCACAAAGGTCTCCTCTGCCCGTGCAGGAGCCACGCACTTCACTGCGACACCGCCCGAGAGCTCACGAAATCTACGTCCCTTGGAAGGGCTCCTAGTCTCTCCGCAAAAGATGCTCTATCTACTTCTTTTTGTCTCCAGCCATAGAATCACAGAATCACAGAATATTAGGAGCTGGAAGAGACCTCAAAAGATCACTCAGTCCAACCCCCCTGACCGAGCAGGATCATCTAGAGTAGATCACACAGGAACATGTCCAGATTGGTCTTGAAGGTCTCCAGAGAAGGAGACTCCACAACCTCTCTGGGCAGCCTGTGCCAGTAATCTGTCACCCTCACAGTGAAAAAGTTCCTCCTTATATTAGGATGGAACTTTCTATGTTCCAGTTTGGAACCATCTCCCCTTGTTCTGTCACTGGTCATCACTGAGAAGAGCCTGGATCCATCCTCCTGACACTCACCCTTCACATATTTATAGAAGCATGCACCTTCCCAGCCTCACCAAGCTCTCAAAGCCGGTCGGTCACTTTAAACAGCTGGGTTTAAACAGAGGTTCCGTCTGTTCTGGTTATGAAAGCCTATTCCTGGTAGTTTGCCCATGTCCTCTGATGCTTCAGATGCTTCTCTCACCTCCAGTGCTCAGCACTCTGCCTTTGGGCCTGCTACCTCGATTACACGTGCCAGGCACTGCACTGGATTTGAGGGCAAACGCATTTTCTGACGTTTCTCTTTCTTTTGCCTTACTCTTTACCCTATATATGCATGGCTTGGAATGTTTCTCTCTGAGGCAGAACATGTGGATTTCTCACATCCAAAAAATAATAAAGGGCAAAAGAAGTTTCTCCCTCCCCCCAAAAGACAGTCAATAGCTGGAGCATTAGTAGACCTAGGACGTTCACGGGTTGGGCTCTGTTTGAGGGACACATTTGGCTCACGCAAGAGCACTGCTGAAGTGAGCTGGAGGTCGGGGGCAGGCTCACATGCTCATCTTACCCATGATTATCAAAAGGGGGTCTTTACACCACTTCCATTGGGTTTAAATTTCCTCTGGGTGCCCTGTCATCGGTATATGCCTGACTTCACAGCTCTCTGCCCAGGCAGCCCTGGCCAGAAGCAGGGTGTCCCCCCAGCCCCCTCCCAGCAGGAAGAGGGGCAGGGCTGGGGGCATGCCAGGGAACTGTTCTTGTGGGTGGCACATGGGCTGGGTGGCAGCGTGGGTTTTCCAGCAAGGCCCAGCATCCTGCCTGCCCTGACCAGATTTAGCAGTTGGTCCCTGAGCACAACTTACCACTCCCAAACACGGTGCAAAAACCCCAGGTGACCACAGCTCCAGCCTGTGGCTTCCTCCCTTATCTCCCTGGTTGTCAGCTGGAGTGTGGAAAGAGGGGAGCAAAGATGGAAATACCCCAGGGAGGCTGGGTGCCCTCTTCCAGCCTTGTGTCAGCTCACAGCCTTCTGTTCAGCTGTGAAAATACATCCCAGCATCCACAGCTGTATGGGTGTCACAAGGATGTGCCACCTCGTCCAGAAGGAAAGGAATGATTTAAAAAGTAGAACAAAGCCAGATTTTTTTTTATTTTTTTTGTCCAGAGCTAAAAACCTCCAACTCTCTTACAAGCCGCGGAGAAACGCTGCCCACACAGTCAGATAGCTGCCCTAAAAGACCTGGGGGATTTGATGCATTAACACTGCATGGGGTGAACTTGGGAGGCTAAATGTAAATAGAAGAGAAGAGGCTGAATTCATACTAGTGCCTTCTTGCTGTCCACTTTTTTGGCTCTCACTCAGTCAGTGCAACAACCAACAATGCAACAGCAGCACCCCAGCCCCAGCTGCTCAAACTCAGCCGTGCAGCAGGTAAGAGACACCTCCCCCTCAGCTTTGGGGCACTACTGTTTGTGCTCCCACAAAAGTATGAGCTGGAGGCAAAGGAAAGGAGGTTGCTCCAGGAGGCAAAACTACACCCATTGCCCAGGAAGGATAGATCCATACCAGGTCCCTGCTGCCTCTCAGGAGCCTCCTCTGCCAGCCCATACCAGTTAGGGAAAATACCTCTCCTCCATGGCAGAAAATAACTCCAGTTCTGGCAGATTTACAAGTGTCACTGGCTCAGCCCATTCAGTCCTGCAGATACTGCCTGTAACACAGCTATATTCACCCCGGAGCTTGCTCGTAAATAAAACATGCCCATATCAAACCGCACGAAGCCGTATAAATGATGGGAAGCCGGGGAGACCTCACAGCCCTCTGCCTTCCTGGGTGCATCACAAGGATGCATTGTAAAGGCTGCTTAGCATTCATATAGCACATACACACAATCAAAGCTAAAAATCAACTTTTAAACCCAGGGCTGTCTCTTTTCAAGAAGGGATGGATAGGAGAATAGGGGGAGGTGCTGGGTTTTGCCAAGCTTCAGATGCACCACACAACTGCACCAGGAATGGAAACAAGGCTGGCCAGAGGCTTTCTTGGGAGAAACAAAACCAGAGAGCAACCATAAAATCTCCAAAGGACTTTTTATTATTACTTCCAATGTTTATCTCAGAAATCTTCTGGTGATTCTCAGGCATTTTGAAACTAATTGTGGGTGAACAGAAAAAAAATCAAGTTACTAAAACTAATTTCATTGGGCTCAAGAAAGATTACATTTGAAAGGAGCACACGCTGAAGACAGTGAGTTCCCTTCAAAGAGTAAACTCAAAAAAACTACTTCCCCCCACCCCCCCAAAAGTGAAACAACGCTACTCATAGCTGTAAAGTGCCCTTCGCTACTTCCACTAAATTCTTTTTCCTTTTCCACGTGTTTGCAAACCATAACTGCCCAGGAGCCAGCTGTGCAAGTGAGACCTAAACACACACACCTCTAGCCCTGCTCCCAGTAAAACCAGTTTGAGTGGAGCCCAGCCTGGCAAGTGGAGATGCACCTGCTCACAAGAATGGGGCTGCTCAACTGCCCCTCCCAGTACATTTTCTGCCATGTGCCTTATCACAATGGGACCTCTCTTGCTTTCCACTGAGGTCCAGAACGTTTTGGCAAAAAAAATCCAACCAACAGCTCACATCATCTGCCTGTAATGTGTGGGTCATGGCTGGACTGACCCAGCACCTTGCCTGACACATTCCTGCTGAGGCACAATGCCGGTGAAGCCAGGCAAGGCTGCAAGGTGTCCATGCCAGCCGCACGTTTATCCCTTTCACCTTACCTGTGCCAGGAGAGGAGAATTTCCTCTCTCCACCCTCTTGTGACAGGCAGCACATTGCTGGATGCTCTCTCTCCCCAGATTATGAGATTATGATCAGAAAGTTGATTGTGAACACAGTGTTTTAATGATGTCTTGTTCTACTAGATTTTACATAGTCGTTAACTTTATACAGAGATTTCAAAGAAGATTGCATTTCTCAGAGTACGAGAAGTACCTACCTTCAGACTAAGGGCAAACCAGCTGCATTGCTGAGAAAGCAGTAGCTTTGTTCCATGCTCAGGCCCAGACCCAACAGCTATGTCTGCCATCAGCAGCCCTAAAGCCAATTTGGACAAGCCATGTTCATCCCCAAGCTAAGCATGGAATCGCTGGGGCTGGGGGCTGCACGATCTCCCTTGAGACTGGATTGACTGGTGTTTGAACGGTGAGTTATTAGTGAAAAAAAAAGACCCTGTGGTTATTTTTGTATGATAAAAATCCAGTTATTACTCTTGAGCATGGCTGTTCGGTGCAGAAAGGTTTCTCTTGAACAGTTTAAAAGACGGCTTCTTCCTCCTTCCTGTGAGAAAGGCTTGCACCAGAAATTAAGGGCAGGGTAACGAAAGAACATCAGTAGTGCTCCCTCACACTAGTGCCTATTCTGCCTAAGCCACCAGTGAGTGTGAGGTGAGCCCCCTACGCCAGGAGGGCCAGCTTGGCACATGGTGAAGACAAGTGCCTGGCATTATGTGGCTCAAGCTAGACAAGTGATCCCGTGGCCACTTGTGCACACAAGCACGCTTATACACGCCAGCATCTCCCCTGTGCTTCCCAGGAACACAGCAGGCAATACACTCCCACTGCGCCCCCACCATGAGCTACTCCTCTTGGGCCAAACCCCTCAGATGAGCAGCGCAGCTGCTCATGGTTTTCCCTCCAGGTCTATGGTGTGGCCAAGGGCGTCTCAAAAGCCACCAGATTTGAGTGCTAAGCCTGATGCGAGCTTAAGTGGGATTTTCAGACATGCAAAGCACTCACAGGCTCCTTCCTGTCCCTTCCAGGAATTCCAACCTGGCTGCCTGCGACCAGTTGTCGCAGTTAACCACTAGGTTGCTGCCAGAGTCACCAGCTTTGAGCACGTTCCCCTGAAGGGCTTTGGTTTCCTGCCGAAAACAGGAGCCCTGTCTCCCTGCTGTCTCCAGCCTCCCTGCCTGCACCTCTCTAGAGGAGGGAGATGCCACAGAAGACAGCTACCACCTTTCTTACCCCAAGTAACCACGGCTGCAAACCTTCAAATGGATGAGCATCCTCCTTGGTGACACTGAGGGGCTGCAGGACCACCAGCCTGGCAGCTGGCATAAGGGAGATGGCAGAACCAGCCTGGGCCAACCCCACTGAAGGGGTCTGCTGGTGATGTTATAGCACTACACAGATTGTTGGGGTTTTCCAGAGGCTGGGCAGGAGCACAGCCCTGAGGACAACACCCCTTGCAAGCTGTGATGAAGCCAGGAGTGGGCTGCAGCCCCCAGGCAGTGGGTGCGTGGAGCACCCCTCTATCCACACTGCTTATTAGCAAAGCACTGTGCGAGTTATTTCACACCTCAAGCCCCCCGGGACACCAAGAAACATGTCCTTTGTCCCCCCACACCCAGCTATCCCAAAGCACCTTACCCTCCTGCTATGCCCCAGAGCTGGAAGCAAGGCTTGCTTGAAGGAAAACCAAGCGGGCTTGCTTGCCCTGGCAAAGGGAAGCCTGGGTGCAAGCCCCGAGCCACCCAAGTGTTGCATTTGCCTTCTCCTCTCCACGCCTTTATCCTCGCAGCTCCCATCGAGGGGTGCCCAGTCCTCCTGCCTGCCGAGAGCGGCCTTTGCGGGATCACCCACGGCGCCGCTTTCTACCGTCGTGCGTGTAACAAAGCCGCGCCCCGAGGGTGCCGCTCGCGTCGCCGAGCAGCCGGCTGCCCGCACGGCTCCCAGACCGGTGCTCAGCTGCGGCGCTGCTTCAACTCGGGTAAGTCCCGCGGGGCAGCCGCGCTCCCCTGTGCCCGGCCCAGGCACTGCCGCCCGGTGCCCAGCTTCGGGGGCGGGACGGGACCCGGGACCGGCACCTCACCTGGGACACGGGCGGCCTTGGCTACCGGTGCGCGGAGAGGGG
>VXBZ01010144.1:200837-214923 GCA_013399135.1 Heliornis fulica
GGTTGGTTTTGTTGTTTTTTGTGTTTTTTTTTTTTTCTCTCTCCAAACTCTTCAGTGTAAGATTGTAATGTTACGTGGTGTCTGAGTTTGCCTGGTGTGAAGGTCCACTTCTCTGAAAACTGAAGTTGTTTTTTTTAAAAAAAAAATGTATTGAAGGCATTTTGTATGCACTTGCTAGGATTTCTTAAGTTGTACATATGCAGTTTTAAAAAGAGTATCATATTTTATGTAAATTGACTTTATAAATAAAAAATATATTTATAAATGGCTTCAGGGTTGCAAGATGCACGTATCTGCCAGAAATGCACAGAGTAACTTCTGCCTGAGGGTGTGGGAAAAGAGAGTAATGAGTAGCACAGCAGAGCGAAAGTTCTCCTGGACCAGGGTTCACATGCAGAAGGGAATAAGGAGAGGCACAACATCCAGGCAGAAGTTTTCTGAACTCTGAGCATGGTGCAAGGAGTTGCAGAGATGATGTATGGTGAGATGCAGATGTGTTTAGGAGACAGGGCAGGCTCAGTGCTAAGAATTCCTTTCCTGCTCATGCAGAAGGTGCTGAGGGCTGTGGTGCGATTGCCTACTGTAACGGGAGAGTCACAGGAAAGTAAGAAGGGGGTGGGTAGCTGAAGTTTGTTTGTCCTGGTAGCTATTCTCAGGAGTTAGGCTGGAGTGCTTTTATTCAGAAGAGCAGCATCTCTGAGATAGCGTTGTCTTTTTAAACCCACATGTGACCAAAAGCATCCCACTCTGACTTCAGCTGCATGTTCATATATGCTTTATCTAACAATAAGCAAACGTTAATTGATTTTCTCCTTAGAAATTACTGAACAGAGCCTAGGAGTCTCTGACTTTGGGCTCATACTGAAGACCTGCTTCAGCAGAGGAGAGGCAGATCTGCTTCACAGCAGACACAGCAGTGATGGTACTAAAAACTACAACAGAGTCTGTTATTTCCCTTATATCGCTCTAGTTAATTTTACTAGTTGAACGGAGCAAAATGGGCTGGCCTATAGAATATGCTGAGTGAACACAGCACCTAAAGGGTTATTAAAATTGACCTACTTTGCAGGGGCTGTACATATAATCTCTCTGCTACATAATTACTGGGAAGGTAGAGTTTTCAGGGGTGTGATCAGTCTGTGGCCCCAAATTCAGTAACTGCAGTGAGTGCTCTGTAATCCAGATCTACAAGAAGATTCCACATACATGATTCCAATAGAAGAGGAAAAAAAAAAACTAAAAGCCACAGGAAAAACAGAGGTTCTAACACCAGGTAGCATTTTGGAGGCTGCAAGTATGAGCAATGGTTATTGTGTTCATCCCCTAATCAAAGTTGCTTTAATAAACAGGCCTGGAAGGACACAGAAAATGAAGTGCTTAATAAATTGCTGGCAAAGGTTTTGCCTTGTGTGGCTCTTAAGAGCTGATGCAGCAGGGGCAGATCAGGCTGGTGGGATGCGGGTAACTCAGTACCTGTCCCCAGTGGGGCTTTAGGGGCTTCACAGTTAACCTCCAAAATTCAGTTAGGTATGAACCCATGCAGATTCCCACATGCTTATTCTCAGCCTAAAACAACAGCATGCCTACTTTTCCAAGCAATTTAGGAAGTCAGGACTGCTGTGTTTAACCACACAAGTGTCCCATCATGGCAGAATGCACTAGTTCAGAGTGTTTTACTACTGCTTGGCAGGGTGTTTGTTTTCCTTCCTTAGGAGCACTGATTGTATTTCCAAAGGCAGTATTTATCTCAGTCAAGAAACTCACAGCATCATCACTACGTTCATCAGCTCACCCAAGATACTATTGCAGCATCACTAAAGCAGCATCTACTGTAACTGTATTGGCAAGAAATTGTCTGTGAACAGTTTTCACTTAAATAGTATTAATTAGGGGAGAGGGAAAAAAATCTTAGGTGGTATCACAAAATACCTTAATGCTGTCCGCTAGTGTTTCAGTAGAAACTAATGGGAAATCAGGAACGTACAACTTACTTTGGAAAAAAAAAAAAAAACAAAACAAAAAACAAAAAAATCCCCCAAAAAAACAAACCAAAACAAAAAAAAAACCAAACCCCAAAATGAGTCTTCCAAACACTTGAAAGGAAAGAAGATGCAAGGAAAAGTCTGCTTTGGAAAATACAAGATGGACAGAGGGACTTCTTTGCCCAACCATGGTGACCACAAGCCACTAGCAGATTCCCAGGTCAAGTTGCTAAAGAGGATGCACCAAAGAGAAGGCTACCAAGCCGTTCTGCCCCTTAATAAGGCATTAGGGGGGATACAAGGTAGGTTCTTTGGCTGTTTCAGAGACAACAGGTACTTTCAGCCAGGTTGGATCACTCCTCTTCAGCTGCACCACCTGAAAACTGCTTGGACCAAGTTGAGACTATCCTGACTATTAAAAGCTCACACCTATATTCTGGCACTGTTTTGCATAAATGGAGCAAAGGCTTGGAGATGAAAGCCCTCTGACCATGAGCGTCACCTCTAAGCAGCAAGAGGTGCTGCTCTTGCTGCAAGAGGTGCAAGAGTAACACCAGATCAACCAAGGGTTGCCATGGGGGCTTCCAGGAAGTCTGTGTGCCTACCCAAAACTGCTGCCCAAAACCCCTTTGGCAGGGATGTCTGATGAGCACATAATTTCTCTTTAGATGTGTAACTAAATGGTCAGTGCCTCAGATCAAAACTTCTGCTCCCTAGGAAGAAACAACTCTAAGTACAGGGCTGCAAGGGAGTCAGATTCAGGCAGAAGAAATATGCTGAGGAATTCTGAGAATTAAAAAAAAAAAAAAAAGTTGCAGCAAGCCAGGCATGCCAGGAGGCATAGGCTTGTCAGTGTGCAGCTACACAATACACTTCTCTAAGTCTCTCAACATCTACATCCACTGATGGGCTCCTGTTTCCCTGTTAAGGATTTCACAGGTCACAGATGTGTCTAATAGAGCAGACACAAAACTGCAGGATGGTGTCAAGATTAGCTACCCCTCTCCCTGGGCTGAAAGGGCCTTTCAACCATGTTCCCTTCCTTAGGTATTTTGAGATGCTCAGGCTGAAACTTTACTTGTTAATAAAAACACATAAAAAGCACAGCACATGGTAAAAACAGTTCCTTGTGATGAACCATACATTGTTGCACTGTGGTGTTTAAACAATGCTGCCACTCTTTGAGGGCAATCTCAGGTTCAGCTCCATGACTACACTCCTTCCAAATTTCTTCACTAATAATTTCATAGAAAAGGGCTACGCAGCCTTCTTGTGCCACAAGAAACACCAGGAAGCAGGCTTGAAGGTACCTTCCATCATCTCCACAGCAGGATGGCATCACTTGACTTTCCTGCAGGGCAGGTGACCCCAGCACCACAAGGGTCTCCAGGAGATCCCTGCTTCAGAGCACATTAAGCAGCAAGAGTCAAACGGAAGAGGGCTTTCTCCTGATCCTACCACTACATGATATCACCAGTAAACACCAGCTTTATCACATGTCACCCTGCAGAAAACAGCCAATGGATGTATTCAATTCATAACAACTCACATTTACATTAACACCTCATAAAGATCTAGTCACGGAAGAAGCGCAGCAGGCAGGAGGCAGCAAGGCGAGCAACTGCGTATCAGCTAACTGCTGCCTCCCTCCCCGTCTGCAGGCAGCAGCCACGGGGAAAACACTTGTCTTGCCAGCCTTTGGTCTGCTTTTCGCCTGCCAGGGTTTGTGGGCAGATGGCTGTGTGCTAAGACTAGTCCCGAGGTCATTTCGCTCTTTTCATGCGGGTCACAGAATAGCCAGCTAGCAGTAACAATTTCAGTCATTTCTTATCTGGATTGGATGCGGGCCAGGAGCCTGGGAGTGTGAGTAATTAAGAGAAAGGCAGCCCCTTGCACAGTCAACTGCAGGCAGAGCTGGCTTGGCTCTGCCCAGTTTGGGCATTGGCCAATAAGGGTCTGGTTTTCTTCTGAGAAACTACCAGCAACAAAGTATCAGCCAAAGGTATACATGGGAATAAAGAGACTAGCAATACAAAGCAGCACCAGCTGTACTCACAACTTGATGTCACACTCTTAAGAGGCCATTGGTCAGGGTGACAGATGGCTTAAAACTCCTGGGGACACCACAAGCTCCCACCTCACTGGAACGGGAGAACTCTGATGGGTGCTTTCAGAGCATCCCCTGATAAGGCCTGCAGAGAGGTCCCAAGCTGGTCTTGGGGTTTGATCTTTGGAGAAGTGACTCGCTGCTCCTGTAGGAAGGACACGGAGAGGTTTTTAGACTTACTGGTGTTCAGTCTATTTTAGCTAAGTAACCTCTTCCATCCATTATTTTCCCCATAATGAAGATCTACCAAATACTAGCTTTAGCCTCTTCCAAGAGCAGTGCTCCCAGTAAGAGGGGCTCCTTAGCACCTCTGCTGTCACCATGGTCTAGAGGGGAAAAATTAAAGGGAATGTCAGCTTCCTTCACTTAGGCAGGGCAAACAGACTGGTGTTCCTGCTCTATTTTACATGGAGATTCTGCCCTAGTTTTGAGTGAGCATATGATGAAGCAGAGATCATTGTTGATATCAGAATACATATTTACTTTCTGCTGAGTGTTGCTTGCTCCCTCACTCCTGTTGTCACCTTTCTTTTGTCCCAGGGGCACAACAGGGTGGCAGAAGAGCAAATGAAGCAGCTGGACTACATGTGGGGAAGGAAAGGTACTCAGAAACATCCCTCACCAGCATTCACACAGTGAGCAAGAAAATCCCCAGACAAGATAGACATTTAATACCTACCCAAGTTATTGGTGTTGTTTTACACTGGAGAAGAAAAACAGCCATGCAGAGCATGGAAATGAATCAGAGAAACAAGTGCAAGAAAGCAGTCAGTGGTGGGAGGTGTCACACCTACCAGAGCAAAAAGCATGGAAAAACATGTGGCTGTAACCCACTCCCAACTGTACAGGTGCTTCTCTTTAAGTAGATGTTATCCAGATCAGAGACATAAACAGCAGAAAAGGAGAAACTTCTGCTAAGACGATTGTTTTGCTACAGGAACCAGGGCAGCACTTCAAGCTCTGACCTATGGGCATCCACCTCACTGCTGGAGAAGCTTCAATTCTCTCCTCTCTTGATCTCCTTTCATCTCCTGGCCTTAGCCTCACCACTTAGAGCCTACAGTACAATAACTCTCCAGTCACCAGACATAGTAAATTGTGCTTGCTTTTTAAGTTGTTTGTTTTTGTTGTTTTTTTTTAAGGGTAAGAAGAAAAAATCCCTAGAGTTACAATAGCCCCAAGGGGAATTTTCTCTTAAAGTCACTGCCAAAGAATAGCAGATTTTCAAGTGAAATGTTAACACTTTTATAACACAGCCAATATCTTTCCTTCAAGCAAAGGACTTAATTTAAAAAAAAAAGATATTTTTTTCACAATATTTAATACTAGGAGGAAGCATTACAATACTGTAACACATTTTCCCTTTCTCCCCATTTCCTTCTTTGGCTCACAAAATTCCCCCAAGGTGCCACAAAGGAGTCAAAGTCCATTTACCAGAGCTATAGACAGAAAGAACAGGTGAAACCCATCAAGTAAATAAAAACCTAACTTACAGTAATAGCAAATACATCATCCTCTTATCATCACAGGACCTGCAAAACCCTCCTCATAAGCTGCTGACCCCAACACCCTTCAAACCTGCCTGCCTTTATCATGGGCTTCTTATATGGAAGAGAAGCCAACCGGTGTCAGTGGAAGCAGCTGCTCCCCTCGGTGAAGCACCTGTGCATGATTCCCTGCCAAGGAGGTTCTGTGCAGGCCAGCCAGCCCCTATCCCTGCCTCTCCTTGCCTGGGAGACACCTGGCACCAAAGTGGGCAATGGAGAGGATGAAATGTGCTTTAAACAGCTTGACATTTGCAGTATGCACTGTACTTGGGTCTGATTTGAATGGAAGGGAGGTACGGATGAGGTCCAGGTCTCATTGCACCCCAGTGTGGCACTGTGCTGTCTTGCCTGATTGCCCCAAACTCCTCTCCAGCAGCCCTGATGACTGTCCCACAGGCTACATCCTCCACATATGCTGCATGGACCTGGGATGCTGCTGAGGTAGTTTGTACCCCTCGGTCTTTGGCCTTGCTAGAGGACAGCCAGTAAAGAGGGGTGAGAGCAGAGAGGCATTTGAAGTGGGGAGACCACAAAGCTCATTTAGGATGCATACACCACCAGAAAAAAAACCCAACCACCAGACAGTAATAACTTCAAACCAACAATGACTGGAGTTGAAAACAGTGATGTACTGGCAGAAAAACTTCTCCCTAAGCCAAGTTCAGACGTGGTATAAGCTGAATTTGACTGTTTACAATGCTGAAGAGATGGTTGCCAGAAGGCAAGTCTTGCCATTAAAGAGAAGCACACAACTTGTTAAAGGCACCTCTGAGCATTCTCTGAGGCCCAGCAGAAATCATGGCTAGCCCCCTCTGTGCAGTAAAGCCAGCTAGAGAAAGCAAGGGCAGTGTCCATGGCTTGCACATCTCATGGTGGGTTGGGCCTGAGCTACATGGACAGGAATCTTGGTGGAACTGAGGTAGAGGACAGGGGGTCTCTTGCTGTGTGCATGGCAGGAATCACCCAGGGGAGGAGCAGAAAGCTGGGCTGGGAGCAGAGAACGAGGGCTTCTTGGGCTGTGGGGGACAGCCTGGGGCAGGTGAGGCAGGCTGCCTGCAAGTTGTTTGCTTCTGCTGCATTTGGGGGACAGAACCAGGGAGTATTCCTTGCAAGGAAACTGAACAGCCATCCACATTGTGCTGCTACCTTCCCATCCCAACCTGGTACCACCATCAGCCTGGTACCTGATGGAGTCGCATCATCACTGTGTTGGTGCACCTCTGTATCGCCGCACCCTTGTGCAGGATACGATAACCGAGTCTTGTGGCTGCTCTTTTCAGCCACTGCAGAGACAGCCTAGGCATTGGTGATGGAGCTCAGCGGAGTCTACTTCATCCCAGCAGAAGGCCACACTGTAATAGCTGGATTAGCCCTGATTTAGGAGCAAACTTCTGCACAGCCAGGCAGAGGGTCATGATGAACGCCTGCTTGAACAGAAGCAATCTAAACATCTGTATAGTTCTTTTCCAGCAAACTGTGTTTTAATAAGGGATGTGTGTGGAGACTTCTGCTGGGGAGTGAATTCACTTCAAGCATTGCTTGCTAGCGTGCAACAAAGCACTGAGCTTCCAACTACTCTCTCAGCTGAGCACTATGGAAGTTATTCATTTGCCAGAGCTGATTAAGATATTTATTGAAAATAAACTAAGCGGATAATTTGTTGCTGCTTTCTTTCCCCTGATAATTTATTGTCTAAGTTGAGATTTTGCCATGTAGCTATTTTTCTTCCGTAAAAATGTAGGTGTAGTGAATAAGCAGTATTTTAGAAGTGCAGCTTTTGGGTTACAAAATGATCAATTTTGACAGTTGTTTGAATAGAATGACTTTTAATTAAAAAATGTTAAACATTTTATTGAAATCTCCAAAGTTCTGCAGGGTAAAAATGTACAACAGATGGATTGCTGAAGAAAAGACTCCACTTTGGGTCAAATTATTTTAAAATGTCCATTTTCTGGAAATTTTGAAGAACCTCTGAATTATAGCAGCAAAGTACAGTGATGATATCTGAGCTACCAGAAAAGTCCTGGGCTCTGCCTCTATCTTAAAGTGCTAGCAAGTCCATGTTATAAAAGGTCAAGTGGACAGCAGAAAAACAGCAGTTTGAAAGAAACAACGTGTGGTGCGGCTTTGGTTTTGTTTGCTCACCTCATGTCTTGACTTGAAGTGATAGACTTGGACCTTCTTCCTTACTGAGGGGCTAGAACTTTCAAGGAGATTCAAAGCAGAAATGAGTCCAGATATATGAGGGGCAATTCCACAGGCTGCGGTCACCCCCACAGCAGGAGATTGCACCCAGCAAACCCAGTAAGGGCAGCTGGGGGCATCTGCAGAGGTGTGGAAGCATGGGACAGCTTGCCCTCAAACTCCTCCAGCCATGGGGGTAGCCTCGATGCCACAGCTTTATGCTTCTAAAGAGTGGAGGGGGGGGGGCATATCGTGTAACAGCCCAAGCTCTCTGCCCAGGATTCAGCCCCGCCATAAGATTTGCAGCCCACATCTTGCACCAGGGGCTAAAAAGCCCTGCTGAAACACAGATGACATGGCTTGTGTGTATGTAGAGGGGGCTTCTTATAGGTTCCCCCAGCCCATTTTTCTGTGCTGCTGCCTTTGGTCTTCCCCTCCCCTCCAATACTTAAAATTAACTTTTCATCATTTATCACCCCACTTTCTTTCTCTGTGCTTTCATCAAGGGAGAAAGCTGGAAACAGGAGGTGCAGCGGGGAGGAGACTGAAGGGAAGAAAGAAAATGTGAAAAATCGAAGAAAGTGAGAGGCTGAGGAGGGAGGGGAGTGGGGGGAGGAAGGGCCTGAAAGGGATGGGGAGGAGGGCACAGGGGCAGGGTGGCCCCCAGCTGCCCCGCATTGTGCCCAGCTCTATCCATCTAAATAAAGGGACCGTCCTGACTTGTGTCCCAGCTGGGAGAGGCTTTCTTGCCTTTCGGGTTTAAGTGTCGTCCCCTCCCCCTGTTTGCTCCCTCTCCTCTCCTCCCCCCTCCCCGCTTTCATCCAGACTTTCATCAAAGCTCCCCGTCTCCTCGGGCTTTTCCGCCCCCTCCCCACGGGCACAGTGTCCCCTTTTGTGGCAGCCACCCAGGCGACTTTTTCTACCTCCTTATCCACATTTATCTCCCGGGGAATAAACCCCGAGGCGAGGGGAGGGTGGAAGCTGGGAGGCAGTGCTGGTGGAGAAGGGGGGCAGCCCTGGGGCTGATGAGCCCTTTTATACCCCTACTTGGCCCAGTGAGACAGGGGCCTGGCGTGGATCAGCCTGCCCAGCATCCTGCAGTGACCCTGAGGGTGCAGATAGATTTTGCAGATTTGGCCCCAAAGGAGAGGGTGTCCCCTTTACTACCTTATATAGATGCCCACAGCAGCTGGCTCTGTGGGAGGGGGCAGGTTTGGGTTGGGGTGGCAGAGACCATGACCCTTTGAAGAGCAGTTATCCAGCCACAGGTTGCCCCAGAGAGGTGTGATGGGGAAAAAACACATTTGCTGGTCTGGGTGCAATGAGAGCCTACTCACAGCTCCTCCTGCTGTGCCTGTGGGCTGCTTGCTTCCCTCCTGGCTTTTCTCCCCCTGACCCATCACTTGTTTCCCTTTAATTCCTTTGGTTTATCAATATTTATTAGTCTGCACTTGCTTGGGCAGAACTCAGTCACCTGCCAGGGTTGTGGTCTTTGCACAGGGGCTTCACCTTTGCTGGCTGTGGCAGGTGGCAATTTGATGGGATCCTTTCAGTGAGCTCCACAAACAGTCCCACTATCCTCTTGTTCATCCTCAGGCTACCTGCAAAGCATAGACCGGCAGGCAGTGCAGGGCACCTTGGTTTTCCATGTTCCAGTCAGGGATGCATCTGCCCACAGGAAACTGAGCCTGCAGTCAGGAGTGGTGGCACAGCATTAGATGTGGTAAAGAAGGTGGTCTTGTTCACAAGTGTTTCCCATGTTTTGTTGTTGTTGTTGGGTTTTGTTCTGTTGGGGTTTTTTTCCCCGAAGGGGTTTAAGCATTTGTTGTGCTGGGCTCTCCTGGCTTATACTTTTTAAAACTGGTGAAGATATTTAGAAGTGATGCTGTGGGTCTGATGTAGCTCCACTGGAGGAGTCACACAGGGCTGATCAGTGAAGAGGCAGGGCTGTGCTGGCTGCTGCAGAGGCTGCATGCCTAGGGCTAACACTCCTCCACAAATGGAGTCAGTCCTTTTCTCCAGGGTACTCAGCAGTCATCGAGACCTTCAAGAGCTGGATAACACCTGTACCGTGAAGTTTTTATTGTGGGTGTTTTAGACAACCGTAAGCAGCTCTCTGCTTTGAACCTGCTATTTGCCAGCATCCCCCAAGCCCAGCAAGTGTCCCTGTGCAAACACAAATGTTCAGAGGCAAGATACAGCACTCCAGCTATGAAAATCCCAGTAAAACCCCTTATTCTGCATGTTTGATGCTCTCAGGCCTTGACATTCAAGTGGTCGTGGCTCTGCTGAACTCTGCTCCAGCTGTGCACACTGGCTGCCCTGGAACGCCAGAGCTGGGTTGGGTGCATGAGCACCCCCTGTCCCCCTGTCCCTTGGGGCAGACAGGAATGTGAGAGTGGGCTGGGGTAGATAACTCTGGCTGAGCAGCTGGCTGGTGTTTCTTCAAGATCGTTATTTGTAAAAGGAGAGCTCAGATCCATGCGGTGCCTCGGGTTGTCCAAAACAGAGAAGTCTCCACTCAAAAGTCCTTGTCTCCCTGTGCTTCAGATCCTATTTTGGCTGCCCAAGGTGATACAGTCAGATCCTAAATTAGCCTCTTATAATCTAAATTGAATTTAGACCCAGAAAATCCCCAGCTTTCAGATGTTTCTGGTTACACAATAACCCTGGCTCTCCTCAGAGGAGTGAAATGGCAGGATTTTGAAATTCCTTGTTGGTTCATGTTTGCATATAAATGCTGATTTTATCTTTTCTGTACACAAAGTAAACACAAAGCTGTTTTACGATAATGTTGCCGTTGAAACATGTATCCAGGACAGCAAAACAACCCTGACTTAGAGATGTTTCCAGGCCCAAGGACCATGCCTCTCTTCACACAAAGAAGCCGCCCTCTCCAAGATGCCCAGCCCACCCTCATTTCTGATGATGCAGTTCAACAGTCAGATTTCATAAGGCAGGAGTAAGATCCAGAAGTAAGTGTGAGGTGGTGATGGTAAAAGATGTTGACTCACCCAGGCTGCCTGCGATGGTGAGCAAGTCTAAGCGAACGTAGAGCTGAATTTTTCGACAGACCCACATGGACCATGCTACAAGTGTCAAGACCCACTGCAAGTGGGCAATGATGGCACTCTAACATAATCTTACTTTTTTTTTTTCTTTCTTGTAATGCTGGGCTGCATAGGGAATGCAATTCAGATTAAAACAGGGATTTAAAGTAAGACAGCTATTGATGATTAACTCTCTGGTGGAAAACTTGTGCTAAAAGATGCTCTTTGTGAAGGAATCAAACGCAGTCATGGCCAGGAGTAAAGAGAAAGTGTTGCTGGGAGGAGCTGACTGATGTAGGGTTAATTCAGCTTAATGCCTGAATTAGAGCCCAGAGATGGCTATTCTCTGTGTCCACAAGCCCAACAGCCTGAGTTACGGAAAGAATACTGCAAAATCAAAGGAAACCACATTTTCTGACCATTTCTTCTCTGTCGGTGGATGTTGCAGAAACTCCACTTGAAAGTCAACAGCCTCTGGTGAAAGAGGCACTCTTAGGTGCAACAGGACAGGATAAAAATCCAGCCCAAGTATCTCACTTCAGCCATCTCTGACCGTGGTGTTGATTCTATGTTAGTCATTTGACTAGTCATCTACTTCAATAGCCCATGAAGACAGAGGCATTTTCTGAGAGCAATTCATTCTGTTTGCTGTAGGATGATTTTTTAACATTGGATCAACCTCCCCTGGTGGATGTCTGTCTCTCCTGATGCCTGTAGGTGGGTCTGTGGTGAGTATATGCGTCAGTCATAGCTGGCTTTAGGTGGTCACAGACAGATGCATTGCCTCCTGCCCTATATACCTGAGTGCTCACAGCAGCTGAAGCACTTCTCCCCATCCAAGAAGTAATTTCTGAAATAACACCTATTCAGTCCAAAGTTCATGGACATCCAGGTTGCCATAGCTTTCGGTGGCCTCTGCATCACATCTGTACTATCTGAGGCAGTATCAGGAATGGACCCTGCTTTACTGGCTGGTGGTCACTGTACCTGATTTACAACATGGATCTTATGGATAAAGTGCACAGCTTCACCCACTGTCCATCAAGTCTTCATCTTCAAATGACACTAAATGCATCACAAAAAAGCTGGGCAATATGTTTTTCATGTCCTAGCTGTCTTATGGGATTCCAGAGATAGACCCAAAAATGTCACACAGCTGTTTAATGGGAAGTAATTTTAAAAGTGAACTTGCAGTATATATTACTATCAGAAATCACTCTTCCCTTCTCATTGCTTTTGGAAAGAGGACAGTTGTTCTGCAGCCCATGTCAGAAGCAATTGCAGTGGGACAAGCAAATCAACCCAAGCCTCCTGGCACAGCTGCCTGAGCATGGTTCACACTTCTGCAGTGGAAAGCATGGCTTGGATCTGTAATGCAACAGGTTCCATTGCAAGCCCTTGCTATCACTTCCAGACAGGCAGCTAACACTGATGCACATTTCATTACTACAGGCAGAGGTTCAGCCTGTCTAGAAATGTGAGCATCAGCTAAGTCCAGAATGAAATAAAAAGTCTATGAAATTGTCAGGAATGATAGAAAAAGCACATGCTGGTATCCTATCTCTGAATGGAATCACTCAGCCAACACAAGATCCTCATCTGACCTCACTTTGGAGGCTTTTTACATCCTTTGTTATTTTTATAAAAACCTCAGATGGATTTCAGTCTGTAAAGAAGATGGAAACTTATTTGCCTTACGGCTGCAACACATATCCACCCTTACCTTGCCCTGAGCCCTCCTCCTTGTCAGGATCCCAATTCCTTATCCCTCACTGAAAGCCATGGGCAGTTTCACAGAGCTGGAGAGACTTGCTCTTCTGTGCCTCTGCTTCTGCCCTTTGCACTGCAGGAGGGCACATACATACCACACAGGGAGTGAAGGGTCAGATATAGGCTTCTTTATAGGCAGAGCCATATGTATTTTCTGTAGGCGAGCAGATGAGGCAGATGTATGTCTCCCAACCTGCATTGGCTGGGTGTCTATTGCTCCCTTCTTGGCACTTTCTTCCTGTCCCCACAACCCCCCCTGCCCCACTGCTCCTGCCTTACCTCCAGTGTCTATGGGCAGTGATTAATGGTGCCCATCAATCAGCCACTGCAGCGATGAATGCGACAGGCAGTTTGCGATTAACCTTGGGGAACCTTGTCCTCCTGCTCCCCTCATCCATCCATCCGTCCATCCATTCCCCCTCCCACTGAGATTATCGGGTGAAATGAGGCGGGATGCATATGTACAGGGGCCCTGGAGGAAAGGTCTTCTGATCTTTTCATATTAAAATGGTGAGGTCTCAATTGCTCCTTTGAAGTTCATTCTGCAGGAGTTAAAAAAAAAAGAAAACCCAAACACCAGTGTTCCCTTTCAGTAATGCAGGAGGGAACCAGGACTGGGACAGTCAGAGTTAGTGGCAATGGCCATGCTGAAAGTAGTTGGCCTGCCTGCCTTGTGAAGGCCATGATACTGACTGGGAGAGAAGAAAGTGTAAAATTGTGGGGCAATTATAATAGGGGAGAGAGTTTCACTTGACCTCTCCATGTTTTGCCTCTTGTCTGGGTAGCACTGGGTGACCCTGGCTCTGCTAGTGCTGTACCAACACGGGTGAAACACAGACTTTGCCTTCACGAAGTGATGACACTGGTTTTATAGTTTATTACAATGCCATTCAGTGGCTTCAGTTGGGATTGCTCTTCCAGGAGCGTGGACAAGAAAGGTGCTCCCATTTCTGCCTGTGCCATGGGCTAATATTTGGGGTTGCTCACCTGAACCCAGACTGACATCCTTGCAAACATCAGCGTGGCTTGCCCTGATACGGCATGGTGCACCTCGCATGTCATCGGGATGGAGGTACTGTATCTATATGAAAACGAGTCTCCTGGGGTTTTTTTCAGGCTCCTGGTTATACCAGAGTGTCTGCCCTGAGCTCATCCTGGCCTCAGCAGCGTGCGTGGGGCTCCCAGGCACTGCAGGTTGGCACGTTGTGGCAGGCTGAGGAGGAAAAGCCAATGAGACCGTTTGAACTACACCTGCACTTAACACCCGGCATTCTGCTGCCGTGCTCTGTGTTAATGAAGGGTATTTTCTACTCAGAAGTGTTCAAGGTCAAAGTTCACACCTCTGGGAGAGAGGGTTCACTCCCCTGCTTGCCTGTGAACTGGTGGCTCATCTCTAGGGTTGGCATTTCTCAGGCAGGCAAGGCTGTCACTTCGGAGCGAGCATCC
>VXBZ01010144.1:215133-242173 GCA_013399135.1 Heliornis fulica
CCATGTCTTCTTCTCATATGATTAATATGTATATAGACATGCATATATATATATATATATATATATGATCTATACATACACACATATATATACATCTGCAGGGCTGGATGCATGCAAATGTTTGTGTGTCCAGTCAGGAGTTTCAAGGTCAGGAGGATGCAGGCTTGCTTTGCTCATGGATTTTGGGGGAGCCATTTGGTCCAGCATCAGTTCAGGGGCTGGCTCGCCTGCCACAGAGGCTGGAAAACAGCGTCCTAGGTTCTCCATAGCACACAGGGAGGTGGGGGAAGGCAGGAGGGTGCACGGCTATTAAGATCTCTCTTCAAATGTTATTAAAGAATATTTTGCTGCTGCAGCACGACAGGTGTGGAGGTGCAGGCAGGTAAACACAGCCCGGAGCAGGGCAGCCCGCCAAGTCTGTTTCCTTACATAAATCTCTCCACTTCAAGGTATGCAATTAATCCCGGCTCCAGCCTCTGTTCACCACAGACCTCCTTTGTACACATGATGTATTAATCACCAGAAAGGACTTTTGCACCTCTGCTATCATTCCTGCTTTACAGACTGCTGCAAAGAACTTCTAGGACCAGCAGAAACCCAAGGACATAGTGGCAGAAATGGGTTGGCAATGGCATCTCACACCAGACAGATGGAGGACAAGTGTGCTCACGTGTGTGGGTACATGCACGTGTGGGTATGTGTACCTCTCTGCCATACTATGGTGTGCTGCAGCCCATCTGATGCTGCTTTCACCAGCATATCCCCTGTTCCACTTTCCCTGGAGACAATGGACGTTAATAAGTAACAGCTCCCCACCCTGAATTTTACAGGGACGATTACAAGAAGTTCTCATTAAAAAAATAGGAGGACAGCAGATCCCCATCAGGAAGCCCGAGTCTGCAAGAGCCTGCATGTATGTCTGCATCCTCAGTGTACCCAGGTGGTGTGGCAAGCCAGAGCCCTATCTCCTGCATCTCAGTGGAGGGTGAGGGCATGGCCAGTGGGATAGTGGTGCTTGCCTGAACCATGCCAGTCCCCAGCACCCCAGTTCCAGTTCCTTTTCTGGCAAGCCCAAATCCTTCGTGCTGCCCAGGGTGAGCTCTACTGGGAAACGTCTTGGGCCATTGCAGTGTCCAGCTTGGACCAGAGCCCAGCATGGCCAGGCAGCTCAGGCATTGAGCCCTCTATTTTCCCTTAAATTCCCAATTTTGCTCTCCACAGTGCATGCTGTGGATGTTTTACATCCCTTTTTGAGAAACAACATGACCCCAGGAGTTACATGCTCACTCAGACCCTGGCACCATCTCTGATGGCCCCTCCAGTCCATGCTTCCCCAAGAAGCCCTGTAGCAGAGCAGAGCATTTCTTGGAGGCACAAAGTATTATAGTGATGGCAGACTGAGGTCAGGCAGGAGACACCTGAGCACCAGGCTTGCTTGTCCATTTGTCTTGCCATCCTTGTACCTGTGGATGCAGCCTGAGCTCCTGGCACAACCATCCCTCTGCCCTTCTGCCCTTCACTCCCTCCTTCCTAATTGCCTTAGGAAGGAGCCTAGGACCTTGAATTTACATATCGGTAATGGCTGTGGCTCAGATTGGATCAGTGGGGAGGGATCTGGGGGAAAGCAGGAGGAGAAGGGAGCAGATGGCCAGTGTAGGTTAGTGTGTACCCATAGTGCTCCTATCTCCAAGGCCTTCTAAAGATTACAGATGCATTTCTTCAAAGCAGCAGAGATTGCAGTGTGAGGCAGGCAAACACCCACCCTGCTCCTGCTGGGGCCACATGAGACCATGGGGACGCTTTTCCGCCCCATCTGCTTGCAAGGGGTCAAGGTCTGAGCTTTGAGCAAGGCTGGAGCTCCTTGTGTGCTTCCAGCCACTCAGCTTGGCATCTGGTGTGGTAAGCGCCATGTCCCTGCCTGGGAACACATTTGCACTGAGCAGCAGGGTGGTAGGTCTCCTGCTCTAGAGACTTTACCCAAGGGCTGCTCAGTGCCCCTCTGAAACCCGACTGAGACCTCTGGATGGGGAGTGAGGACTCGACAGCTAGTGCTTGTGGCTTCCCAGATACAGATGAAGTTTCTTCAACCAAGTTTCTTCAGGCAGTGCCTGGTCTCTGAGGGGCGACGGGACTCTGCAGCCCACAGATAGCTCCCCCTGTCCCCTGAGCATGCAATGCCACCCCTGCAGCACCGTGCTCCTTAGGAGAACCACATAGGGTGCACAAACGTGTGTCACTCCCTCCAGGGGCTGCCAGCTTCTCACTTCAAGCCATGCACTGTTTTATGAGCCTCTTTCTAAGCCTGCTAACACGAAAGCTTTCCAATTCTTGTTTTCCTTTGGCTTTAATGCTTGTCTCTGGATCTACTCAGCCTCTATTCTCAGCAAGGTAAATACAGCTACTGGGCTTCTCTGGATGTTGTTTCTCTTGCTGTTGCCTTGATCCAAGAGACACTCTGCTATACTTCAGTGTCAGTCGGTTGAACAAAAGACTCCCCTGGTTGCACAGTGAAGACTTGCCCACCCCAGCCACAGAGGGCAAGGCATGGTACAAAGGCAGAGCACCAACAAAGTAGCCACTCACCCCAAGATAAAGCTGCTGAAGACTGACATTAATTAAATGTGGAGAACTTTTTTGTTTCAGCATGTTTATTAATTATTATTATGACTATTCACATTTCATATTGAAGTAATGCCTACAGGTCTGAATTAGTATCAAGGAGTCATTGTGCTGCTCAGTGAGCAAGAACCCAGGTAGGCAGAGTCCCTGACCTGAAGATCTAACCTATGGAAACACCGTGAGCTCAGCCCAGCTTTTCCACCCAAATCCCAACAAAAGTGTTCTTTTCACCTCGGGGTGCATTTAAACTGCCGTTTTAAGCAGGGAGGGACAACAGTGTGAATGTGGATGTCATGCTGAGGACCATACCATGGGGACATCATTAGTGACTGAGGGTGGGTGAGATCTGCACAGCTCACAAAGTGGTTGGGTACCAGGTCCAGAAAAGACACCGAGTTACCACATCACCTATCTTGCCTCAGTCATTGGTAGCAAAGAGTTTGTGTCCTCAATGCAGTGTTTGCTCCCCTAAGGCTGTGATGCAGAGGCAATGGCAATGGCAATGGGTGACTGCTCCAGCAGCCTTTGGGAGCTGAAATAGCAGTCCCAGAGCTTGGGAAATAGCAGAAGCCAGAGCTGTACTCTAATTCCCTGGGCATTGGTGGTTAAACAGGGAGTGCTTCCTCCAGCTCTTGCCCATCAGTGCTGCAAAGGGAGGCAAGTCCTTGTCTGGTACCCCTGAGCTGTGATGGAGATTGCTATTGAACTGCAAAACTCCTGCAATTCTGATCACCTTTTCCCCTGTTTTCCAACTTCTCGGTGAGCTGAGGTCATTTATAAAGCAGGTGATGGCTTTTGTGGTGTGCCCAGGACAGCAGAGGGACCTGGAGGGCACTGGCCAGTCTCAGTACTTGGACTATACAGGCATCTGCAAGTCCCGCAGTCACTGACCTCCTTGCAGGGCTGCCTGGGTGTTCCCCACCTTTCCCCTGTTCTCCCAGGGCAAGTCCTCCTGCTCCAGGACCTCTCTGTCCCACAGGTTCCAGCCGACTTCAAATCAGAGCCCAGAGGAAAATGTTACCTTGAGTACTTCTGGCATAAATAGCTGGCAAGCCTTGGGCAACTGTCTACTGAAGCCATATTGAAAAAAAGGAAAAAAAAAAAAAAGCCTGAAAAAGGGAATTTACCTGATTTTTGGTGGGTGGGTTTTATTTCATTTAAGGCTAGGAAGGCGAATACAGATGTCTCTGTGCCCTGGCTTTTGGACAGCATCCTTGCAATTGGGGCACCTCTGGGGCAGGAATCACAGAATACTTTGGGTTGGAAGTGACCCCAGAGCTCATCTAGTTCCAACCCCCTGCCATGAGCAGGGACACCCTTCACTAGACCAGGCTGCCCAAAGCCCCATCCAACCTGGCCTTGTCCACTGCCAGGGAGGGGACAGCCACAGCTTCTCTGGGCCAGGTCATCACCACCCCCATAGTGAACAATGTCTTCCTCTTGTCTGATATAAACCTACCCTCTTTTAGTTTAAACCCATTACCCCTTGGCCTATTGCTAGAGTCCCTCTCCAGCTTTCCTGTATGATCTCCTCAGAGCCTTCTCTCCTCCATGCTGAACAAGCCCAAATCTCACCTCCAAGGAGAGGTGCTCCAGCCCCCTCCTCTGGACTGACTCCAACAACTCAAACGGGAGCAGAGTCTTTATTAGCAGGGATCTGTGGAGGGTGGGGCCAGAGAGAAGCCCCCAGCACTCCTGGGTGTGCTGCTACTGAACAGCTCTTTATTTATTGATCATGCACTTCTGCGTTCCCATGTGCCCCAGTGAGGGCTGATTCCAGCAAGGGGGACACTCACTGAGTCCCAGCCAATAGATAGGGACCTCAGAACCAAGCAGGGTAAGAGTGTGCCTGCCCTCTCATTTGCCTCCCTTTGTCACGCTAATGAAGAATTAGGGTTTTGTTTCTTCTGAAGCCTCCCTCCTCCAGCGCCAAATAATCCACCTCCTCACCTTGTCCCCCCTCTCCCACCACCTTAGCTTTTCAAGCATGACTTCTCAACCTGTGCCCAGCTCCCTATCTCTGTCTGGGAGCTGGAAGATCCCTTCTGCAGCCTCCCTTGCCCTGCTATCAGGTTCAACCTGTTCAATTAGTGGTGCCCCAGGCGCTGCGGGTTCCAGCTTTCTCTTTCTGCTTCATTTAATTTGAACACACGCAGCTCTCCCTCCTCCTCCCTGCTCGCTTTGAGGCCCCGGGCTGTGTGCTGTGAAAGGCGCAAGGCAGGGCATCACTTAACACACCTGAAATATGTTGCAACAGGCCCAGCAGCCTTTTACAAGGAAGTCTTGGGCCCAGATGATGAGTTAGAAGGTCCTTTGCAAAGCTGCCTTTCTGGGGTAAAAAAAAAAAAAACCCAACATATAGCTAAAGCCCATCCAGTGATTTCCACTGCTTCTAAGGGGATTGGTTTTCTACACAGCTCTCTTATTTTTTTGGAGGGTGTTAACATTCCCCTGTGCACACGTGGAGAGCCAGTCAGCCGTGCGTGTATGCAAACAACATACGCGTTGAGGGAAGGATTAGGTGAAACTGCTCGTTTGCTTTTTTCCTGTTTCAAAAGGAAGCTGCTATTGAAAGACTTCACTCGCTGCCTTTGGTGTGGAGAGCCCTGTAATGGACACCTCTCTCCCTGTCCTGGTGCTGGCATGGAGATATGCCTGAAGAAGATGTGGGATGGCTGGGCAAAAGCACAGGTCTGACTTGCTCAACTGTTTGACCACAGTGTTAAAGCCCCTGTCCGTGGGGTACAGCCTGCAGGAGCCCTGTGCTCCCACCCAAGGTGGAGAGAGCTTCCTGAAAAATCTCACAACACCAACAGCTTCTCCTCCCAGAACACACCTGCACCCGGTACCATGCAAATATGCAAATAGACAGATGTACACATATATGTATATATACATATATGTGTATATATATATATATTTAGTGTGTGTGATGCACATCCCCTGGCACTGCCAGACAGAGAAGCAGACCCTCTGTCCTCATTACACTGTCACACAGGGCTATGGAGGAGGCTGAGTCTCATTGTTTCCCTCTGTGTGGCAGCACTTTCAGAACCAGCATGGCTGCTCCTCTTCCCGCTGTGACCAGCCCTAGAGATGGGACCTGTGACATGGCAGCAGTCTGCCTTGTTATAGCTGCCTTCCTCAATGAGAACCAGCATCTTGATTTGAAAATGAATCTATCTGTTCAGCAAGAAATATGTCTGCACTGCAACCAGCCTGAGTCAAACCCCAGCTCTCTGCAACAAGAGGGTGAGGGTTGCAAGAGTATGGCTACAGAAACGGTGGGCAGGGCCCGCTGGCTCCAGCTCGAGGAGGGATGCTCTGCCTGTGTGCAGCAGTGCTCTCGCTGGGGGAAATCTGGGGGTGGGAGTGGTGGGGAGAAGCACTGTGTGCTTCATGTGAGCAACGCGACCTGACAGTCAGTGCTCTGCTGCCGGGGGCTTTGCTCTGCCACGGGGTGTTAGGAGACACCAGGCTGAAGGGAGTGACTTTAAGCATCTGAGCTGTGTAGCAATCCCCCACAAAGCCACAACCCTCTGTGCTCCAGGATAACTAAGAAATGAAAGCTAGAGCTAAAAATAAAGAACATAATTTGACCCATGAAACTGTACATTTGGGTGCTGCCTGATTTCAGCAGGAAAGGACGGAGGCTCCAGGGAGCTGCTGGTGGCTCCAGAACCCCAGAACCTTAGCTGCTGGCTGCCTGGTGGCTTGCAGGGTGTTTGCCCTCACTGACTGGCTGGTTGGAATATTTCTGCTGTGATAAACCTGCCGGTGATGTTGAACCCAGTAATGGGACAAAGCGCTACCAAGGTCAGCACAGCTGGACCTAACCTATTTTTGCCATCAGAAATGCTGGCTGCTGGGCTAAGACCAACAGCAGCAGCAGAGATAACGATGTGACCATAACGAAGTGACAGAAAGTCATTGGGCCTGTCAATTCGAGGTGAAGATTTAAGCATCTCTTTTGCTAAAGTTCCAGCTATAAATATTACACCAGTCTCTTCTCCACTGCCATGACACCCAGCTGTCCTGCTCACATGGTGGCAATATATTGCAAAGCATAAAAGCTTGCGTGTTTCATTTTGTGCTAGGCAGTGTCTCCACATGGATTCTTAATGCTTCAGGAGTTTATTCTGCAATGTGCCCTTTTTCCTACCCATCAGTGTAACCAGTTGTTTGTTTGCTTGTCTTACAGGAAGAGAAATATTTGGCCAAGCTACATTGCTGCAACAGTTTATCCAGAGCATCTCTTTGTTGTTTACCAGAACTCAGTGACCGAGTGGAACAAGAGTTCAGCGTGGTGACCGCTGCTAGGGAGCCCAAAGGAGGAGCTGAGTCCATGCAGATGCCATTCAAGGTCACCTTTCCCCTGTGAGTGGGTGTTAGTGATGCTCACTCAGCATTTTGCGACAGTCCTTCAGACGGGGGTGCTGCTGGAAGCCCCTCTCTACACTGCAAGGAGGAGCATGGACTGCTGCTGAGCAGAGCTGTCCGCAGCATGTGGGACAATGTTTTGGTGGGGATGAAGTCGATGGAAATTTTTAAGACATACTTCAGTGCTGCAAACTTCTTCTTACCCTTTCTTTTAAAAAAAGAGTCCTCTATTGCCTTTTGAATCCATCTTTTGCAACCTTCAAACGTTGCCTCAAACCTGTTTCAGCTGCTTTCTGTTTTGAAACAGCAAGAAGACAACCATAAAGGTCCCTATAATCTATCTGTCTCACCTCTGTGACTCAGTCTGAAATGCCACAGGCCCACAGCGGTGGCTCTGCAGTCCCCGAGGGGGACTCAGAGTGAGGACCAGGCAGATGGGAGCAAGGGGTGTTCCTAGAGCCTCACCCCCATCCACCCAGTGCCTGGCGGGAGCAATGGGTAGAAATGTGGACCCAAGTGAGCAGTTTTGAAAGGCAATAAAAGCTTTTAATGCAGTAACTTTAATTATTTTATTATTTATTTTATTTTTTTAAATCCTTTTGCTATACAGACTTCTATGGAAGGTGATACAATCAGCTATCTAATTTTCCATGCATTTACCAGTAAAAAGGCATGCTTTTAAGAGAGTTTGAAGAAAAGAGGTTGTGCTTATTTCATTGATCCCATGCTATCTCTTTATGACCATTGCTGAAAGATTTTTCTATGGTTGAGATGGGTAACAAAGGCAAGTAAAAGACTGCAGAGCCATATCTGGGATTTTTCATGCTCCAAGGAGAGATGAGCATCCCAAATACCCCTGAGGGATTTGACTGAAGCTGCCCTGCTTGTTCCCACCTCCTTCCCCTCTCTTTCAGCTGGAACAACCCATGCTGGCGCTTCCAGAGCTGGAGAATGGGGGGGAGAGGAAGAGGATGCTGGTGTGGGGGATGAGGGAGGGAGGCAGAGGTTGATTGGTGGCTGGAGGAAGAGGAGGGTGTAAGGGGCCCAGTGGGTGAGGTGGGGGTCTGTGGCAAAGCAGAGGGGACCGGGAGCCGCTTCTTTCACATGAAAGCAGCTTTTGAGATGGAAATGGTGGGGTCAGCAGCAGCCCTTTGACAATGGCCCCCTTTGCTCCACTCCCCGTGAGCCACAAAGAAACAGGGGGACGCTGCTGGAGAAGCCCCTCTCCTCTGTCCCCTGGCCAAGGGCAGAGCGAGGGGCAGAGTCCCACCGGGGCTCCCCGCCGCTTTGCAGGCTGCAGCCGGGCTTGTCGCCCAGCGTCCNTCTTCAAGGAGTGTTCTGTAAACAAAACGGAGGGCATCGCGCCAGGAGCACCTGCCTCTCCGCATTGACATTAATTGTTTGGGGAAGGAGATGAAAAACCCCTCCTCTTGCCGCGTGTGCGGCCGTGTGCCCGCGCCCGGGCAGTTGCACACCCAGTGCAGATGCTGGCACAGCTCTGATGGGGCGCTGAGCCGACACGGGCCGTGGGAGCGCATCCCTAGGAGCTGCGGCAAAGCCAGCCCTCACACCCAAACCCATCATCGGGTTTGGGTCCAGTCCTGCATCCGCTTTGCCTTCCCCCCACTGCTTCATTGCAGGGTGATGCATGAGGATCTCCGTGCTTTCTAAAGCTGTGGGCGGTTTAAGCCTCTCGAGTCCTTGTATCAGCCTTGGTTCTCGCTATTGTTTTCTCTCCGTGTACCGTGTGGAATCATTACCGGGTGCTGCCAGGCTCCCGACCTTGTGGGTTTCCTGCATCACCAGCTTCCTTGGACACAAGTTTTGTCCTGTTCTGGGGGTGGGTATAAAGGAGCTGGAAGGCTCCTGCACCCACACAAGCAGTGGAGAAGGATTAGACCTTGCATGAACAAGTCCCTAATCATCCGGTTTGGCAATCTCCTGGCGAGCCACCTCACCCCTCCCGGGGGGAAGCTACTCTCCGGGTCTCCAGTGTGTGGCACTCTGGCAAGCAGCACCAGCTCTTGCAGGGGCTAAGGGGGGTGATGCTGTGACAGCTCTGATGCCATTTCCCTCTCTCCCTCCCAGCCCAAATCAGTGCCAACCTCATCTGAAGAGCTCTCCACCTATCACAAGCGTGGCTCCAGTGACCTAAAGCATTGACACACCAGCGCACACATTTTAGGTTGAGACCCAAAGGGGTACCAGTTTGCACAGTGTCTTCAAGCAACATTAATCTGGGAGCTGCTCCTTCCGTATTAGCCACAAAGGACATCAAGGCATGCTGGGTTATGTGACGGCACCACGGCTGGACACGATGCAAATGCAGATGGGATGCAAGGCTGAGTCCTTGTCTGGTGCTTGGAGTGTAAACCGAAGCTGCTAGAGCTGCCTCTGGGGCACCTCCTGTCTCCCTGCTTACACAAACAATGCTTGCCTGAGGCAGACAGCAGGCCCAAGCAAAGCAATCCAGAAATCATCCACTGGTGCTGATGGATTTGTTAGCTGGTGTAAACGGTATACTGGTTTCATCTGAACACCTTTCATCTGAACACCGTGGGACTGATTGCAACTTGCTAAAGAGCCTTCCTGGCTATTCCATTCGAAGATCATGCAGCTAATACAATGAGGAGCCAGCGGCTAATGCTTCTTGGCTACTCTACCTTGGAGCTGCGCTGCATGACTGAATTTTGCAGGCATTACTCAATCACCATGAAACAGCACTGTCAAACCCGCTGCATTTTCATGCAGAAGAGTCTGGGTAGCCTGCATCACTGGAGGTGGCCAACTGTCAAGAAAGTCTGGTTTGGCGACTCAAGCTGAAAAATGACCAGCCAAGGCCCTGTGGTGGGGAACAGGTCTCATAGTGGTTTCTCGGGACAGGGAAATGTGTAGCAAAATTGCATTTCTGGTGGCATCGGCCATCTTAAACTAGGTTTATGTGGGTGTAGTAGAGTTTAGGGCACGGTGCAGTGCTCTCTTGGTGTTACATTAGCCTGAGGTTACAGCACTGATCAGGTCTCCAAAGCTGGAAGAGAGCAGCTTGAAGAAAGCACTGCTGAAGTCAACTGTTTATTGTCCACTTGCTTAGATATTTTATGCCCAAGCTTTAAGTTTTCAATCTCCAACTTTCTCTTCTTGATAGTCACTCATCCTTACTTGGGACACTCCAAGACCGTACTTTCTTGGCCTGCTCCTCAGTCTACCTTAACTATTTTCTCTCATCTAATGTCCTCTTCTATGCATCCTAAAAGCACCTCTCCCTGCTCTATCACTTGTCTTTCAGGGATAGCTATCTTATCCCATGTGGTGGCACTAGATGCTCTCCAGTGGACTGCATGTCTCCAAGCCACCAGAGACCATGCTCAGAGTTCCTAGCTGAGAGCAGGGACCCATGCAGAGCTGTGAACTCCCCAAACAATGTGGAAACCTGCAGATTTTGGGGGCGGGGAGAAAGAAAGACCACTTGCAGCCAATGCCTCCTTCCCCCATCCCACCCGCTCCCAGTTTAACCATTAACAGGCTGGCTGGCCCCGCTGAGACAATAGTCTGTTTGTTTAGCATGGAGGGAACTTGTNTTTATCAAAGTGGAGTGATTAGTTCTATTAGAGAAGGGATTTGTGTAAACAAAGAGACAGGTGCAAGGAGATGATTCCAGCTGGCAAAGGCTTCACAGAGCTTGAAGCATTTCAGTGGCAATAAAACTTCTTCCAGGAAACACGAGTCAGACCAGAGAGAGCGTGTGTGTTTTTAATATATTTGTCTGGCCCTCCAGAGCGCTGGCCCTCCTGACCACCCGTCCTCCTGACCCAGGTGAGGGGATGTGGCCTTTGGAGTCCCCTTATTCCTTACTGCTCTTCAGGCTCCTCCATCCTGGGCAGGAGGAGGATGGGTTGCAACATTAGTGCATGGTAATGGGAGTTCATCCTTGGGCATGTGACACTTGTCACCCCCCAAATCACAGGATGGATTCAACTTTGTAGCAGGAAGGCTAAACCTCATCTTGCTGTTCTTCTTGATGGTCTTTATTCCTTCATGCAGGGAGGTCCTCTCCATCCGCACCCCAGCTGCATACTGTTGGGGTGATGCTGAACCATCATGGTCCTATCTGTCATCAGTCAAGATGGTGTTTCCTTCACCTGTGCGACATGACATGTTACAAGCCTGATGTCAACCTCTGCAAGAAGGGATGAAGGCTGAACCCCAACAACGCCCAGACCTTGGCCTATCTTGAAAGCTTTCCTTGGAAGCAGAAGGAGAAAGCCTTACTGACATCACAGGTACCATAAGCTACACATTCAAAACCTTTCTTCAACACATTTACAAATTTATTGTAATAATTAACTGCTCTGTGGAATTGTTACTCAGTTTAAACTACAATGCAACCAGAAAGAGCATCCTTTCTACCCCCATGGCCAAAGTGGGTAACACAAAAACCGCTTGAAAGCAGAAAATGCAGCTGTCCCAGGCCAGCTGGGCTGAGCAGGGGCTGAAATTTTTATTATGAGAGGTTTTGTGAGTGAAGCAAATCAAAGAACCAAGAGGCACCTCACCATGGGCTGAGTTTCTCCTACTCTCCTTTGAGGCCTCAGCAAACCTGACCCAGGAATGTTTCAGAGAAGAGAAATTTACCACCCCCAGCTGCAGTTGTCATGGCAAGGGACAGCTAACACGAGTGTCCTTTATTTTCTTCTGCAATAACAGATATTTCATCTGCCTCCCATACTACAGGTGTCCTAAAAGGATCTCTTCAAAGTGGCTATACTCATGCTGTAACATTTTACTGGGTGTAATGTGGATGAAAATGTGTCTTCAGACATGTTACACTGGCTAAAAATGGATTTGCAGTGCTGACCAAGGGCTGGGTTTGCAGGCCAATTCAGGCCCATATAGCAGCTGAGCACCTACTGAGCTTTTCAGAAGCCTACCAGATTATACTCTATATTTTTAGGTACCGACTTGTCTGTGTCTTTAGGCACCTAAGTCAGTAAGAGTAACAGGTTTCAGCCCTTAAGCCTCTTTTGAATGCTCCAAAGGCTTCTAAAGCTTCGTTGTGTGTGCACATGAAAATGCATAAAGTGTCCTATGTGACTCGGTGTCAGAATTTTAGGAAGTCCTTTAAAACAATTTCCCTCCAATTAACCCCAAACCCAGGCAGCTTCCCATCACATGTGTGTCCTGCTGGACTAAGGAAGAAGCAGGTAAACCCTGGTGCAGGTGGGCTGGAGGGTGACAGTGCTGCCTGTGTGGTTGCAGACCCAGTCCCGCTCCCTTTTTGTGGCACTTAGGTAAAAGACCCTAGCAGCTTGGTTAGGTTGGTGCAATTTGGTGGATGAAACCTCATCTTCTATGGCTGCTGTATGACAAATGCTCTCAGGACTTCCTGATGGGGTAGTTTCAGAAAGATGTTGTGCTTGTCCTGGTGCCCAGTGAAAAATTCAGCCTTGTTGGTGGCACCTTAGCCTTCTTTTGCACTGATGCACCAAAGGTCTGCATCAAGGTGACACACCACACCACTGACCTCTTGCATGACCTTTGGGACTTCAGTCCAGCTTCCTCTGACTTGTTTTTTTTTTTTTACTTAATACCAACAGGGATGACGGGGTTGATCTCTGTTTGCAAAGTAGCTGGAGATCTTTGGGAGAGCGTGCTCAGTGAAGAGACTTCATGAGCTATTGCTCTGTTCGCCACTGGCCACACTCATAGCTGCATTTTTCAGCTTGTTGGAGGCAGCATTTATCACCAAAGACCGCAATAAAATGAAGCCCAGGGGCTATGTTTTCAAAAACAGGTGCCTCAAATCCTGTCACAAAATGCGCACATCCCAAGCGACTGCTGGGCAGAAGCACTGGGCCCCGTGCACACACTGCCTCCCTCCATTGCTGAGCAGTATGTGTTTTGACCGCCCAAAGTCTGGTGCCAACTTAAGTTACCCCTTCGGAGTCCTTCTTCCTGAACCATACAGTTGAAGTTACTTTAATGAGAGATCCAGTGGCTCTCTCACTGCTTCTGGGTCTCCATTGCACTTGTTGTGTGGATGACTTGCATGTTTGGGTCCATGGATAAGGATGATCATCATTTGTTCTGCTGCATTTTCACTACTGGTGACCTGCTAAACCTTGCTCCATGTCATTTCATTGTTTATGGGCTGTAATAATAGCATCAATGCTAGAAACAGCTCTTTAAGCCTAAACGGGTCCCAACATGTGATTTCCTTCTGCCAGGTGGTGCCTTGTGCACCTTCCTTCATGGTACTACTGTTTCTCCACCCCTGAGTGTGGATGTCCTCTCTCCTTCTCTCTTTCCACCTTGCTAGTCTGTGACCATTTGCTGTTGTTCATCTCAGCTGAAAACCAAATGGAGAGCAAAGGCAGAGCATGGGGAGTGGTGGGGGTGGAATCAGAGTTTCAGGCAGTGAGAGCAAATCTGGTGTCAAACCAAAGCATGATCTCGGAAGAGCTATGATGCTCATGCTTTCCACCCAGCAAACAAGCCTGTCTCCTGCTTATAGCTAAAACTGCTCTTGTGGAAGTGTTTCCGTTTTACCAGTATCACATAATTTGCATTGACAATGAGGAAGGTGAGTTCCATTTGTTTTGGCATTGTATAGCTGTTGAAAACACAAAGCTCTGAGACTCTAATCCTGAATGAGTCTTCAAGGAACAGAGAGTGTTTCACCCATTAGTGCAAAAGCATCAGCTATCTTCTGCAATCAAATGGCAAAATAGATGACATAACAGCATGACAGAACTATCTGAAGGATCTTCATTTATGCCTCTTCCCCAAGGGTCAAATAATAGAGATAGGCGAGAACAGAAGAAAATGGGGCTTATGAAAATTCATGCAATTATTTTTTGGCAAGTCATCACTACTATTTTGCTTTTGGGTCAGGAGAACATAACAATTCTGTTGGCTGGGTAGAGACCGTGAACTTGGGCTGCCAGCTGCATTGCACATTGCACCAAGGAGTCTGAGCCCAAGACATCACGGTGAAGGAATAGCACGAACAGCAAACCTGTGATTTCCCCTGGTCTGAACTCCTTCTGGGCTACGCTTTGTCAAGAGGGTCTTTTGTTACACCATGAGTCAAAACCTAAGTTTGCACAGTGGCAGGAAGTGAATGGGAGGAGAGGCAAATGAGATGTTTTTTCTATAGCTTCTCAACAGAAAGGTTCAAGTCTATTCTGCCACATAATCAAATCCATGCAAATGCTGGGTGTTGGCCATGTCTGATGGTGCCTCTTTCACAGAAGGACAAGGTGCTGTTTGCCAAAACGTGCAACACCACCTGTACATTATAACCTATTGATGACCTGCTGGCAACTCTGAGAGTTGCAGTGGGTGTGAAAAAGTGCATTTTGTGTTGCCTGGATATCACAGGTCACAGTGCCTGGATGAAAGGATGGTGGGAGTCTTGCCTGTGGTCCTGGAGGTGAGTCACAGCTGACATTGCTCTGGGTGGACCTGAGCTAGCTGAGAAGGTGCCAGTGGCCCCTTTCAGGCTGTGCTTGATACCCACTAACATAACATACAGTTCAGTCATACCTTATTGTGAGTACAACTCATGCTGCTACCTCCATCTCTCCCTGTTCCCTCAAGGGATACATTTTTGGCATTCTGTGGTTGCAGGTGAGATGGTAGCCTACAGTTACATCGAGTGAGAGATGGGACTACAGATCACACTGCAATCAGAGTGCTCCCAGACTGGGACATCCTTCTGTCTAGGGCAGCCCTACTTCAATGCATCACACATTGCATCAGCAAAGCAGGGATTTTTGCTGTTTCTAGGAATGGAGAAGTGCCAGCCTGCAGACGCCTTATGTCTGGGTGCCCTACTCCTATTTTAGCCTTCCTTAGGCAGGAGCAAACAGCAAAGTGGAGCCTGATGCAGCCTTTCTCCTTGTAAGTCGACCAGGTGCTTCCCAGCAGCACGGAAAGGCAACAAGGCTCCTAGAGCCCTGCAGACCTCTCAGCAGGAATCTATACTTTTGTGGAGAGGTATAAGTCCTTCCTGTTTGGTAAGTGCTCTTCAGAGCAGATTAGAGCTTGCAGACACCCAAAGAAATCCCTGGGAGGGTGGAAAGAGAGCTGCCACAGAACTCCCTGCTACTTGGGATTAATCTGTGCTTTGTGGCAAGTTTTCCTGACAGTGGCCCTGGGCATTCATCCTGCACTTGATAACCCACTGGCTGGCCCCCACCACACTCGACCTGCAGGCACAGCTGCTGCCCATGAGAAGGACCAGACCCTGGTTGCTCCATGGCCCCCAGACCTGGGTGTCCATCAGAAAGGATCAGCTCTGATGGGCTGTGGGCACATAGCACATCCAATTAATACCTTTCTTTTCACTGCCTCGGAGGGGTGAGTGTTTCCTACCATCCTAATAAGGATGCCATCCAGATTTGCTGTAAGAAAACAAACATCACAATACCAAGAACAAACAACAGCACATGCCTAAGGGAGAACCAACAGCTTGGCTCATGTGCTACTGCAGGCTATGACATGACCCTCTTCAAGGACACCCCTAGGGCTCAGCCACCCCTGGGGACATTTGTGGTCCTCCTTCTGGGAGGATAGCCTGGGTCCCTAAGAGCACCAGCACTGCAGCTTTGTGATGGAGAGGTGTTGGGCTGCTCTGAAACTCCTGTCAGCGGCCATGGGAAGATCTGCCCAAACCAGGATGATTAGGGAGAAAGACTTTAAAAAGAAGATTTGATCATGTAGGAAGACAAAATGTTGTCTTTTGTGTTAGTGGTATTTAGGCAGCTTTGCTTTGCTCTCACTATCAGCAACCAACATATAGAGACAGGTACATGACAGAAGAGGAGTGTTGCAGACTGGTGACCCAAACTGCGATAGAGGGGGAGTACTCCTTGTGCCAGAGCACAGCCTGGAGCCTGCCAGTGCAGCAGTGCACAGCTTCTATTTAGAGGGGACTTGGTCCTGAGTTTCTCTGCTATGCAATGAAATCTCAATTATACTCATTGCTTGGTGCAGATGTTGGACTGGTGAGCTAAAGCTACTATGTCAAGGTAGTGGCTCCAGGGAAGAGAATGGCAGGGTTCTGCTGCACAACATTGTTGGGGACAGCAGCAATGCAGCTCAGATCTTGTGGGTGTAAAGATGTTTGTGTGAAGTGATGGTGTTTGCTGAGGCAGCAGCCAATATACCCTTGCTTCAGCATGAGAGCTTGGCCAGCCCCCTCATCCTCAGCAGTGCAGAAACCCCTGTGAGCCCTTCCATCTCTGACCCTCCATGAATGGCTGTGGCCCTTCTTAACCTGCTTCTCGCTTACCAGATATTTTATTATTTTATTTTATTTTATTTTATTTTATTTTATTTTATTTTATTTTATTTTATTTTATTTTATTTTATTTTATTCCAGGCAGCTCCCGCATGGTTTGCCAGTGTCCGCAGTGAACCCTGCCCCATCCCAGGGCAGTGGGGTCCTGTCTGTCGAAGGCTTTGCTGAGGACCAGCCCCATGCTGCCAGTGGAGCATTCCTCATCCACCCTTTCCACAGAGGCGTGCAAGCCTTTTGTTACCTGCCAGGGAAGCGGAGGAACAGGATTGCTCAATTAACATATATGTACCTTGGCAGGGCACCAGCCCGAATCGCAGGCTCCACCCTGCCTCCCCTTCCCCGTAGCCATATCGCTTCCCCCCTCCTTTGACATACCATTCCTCCTCGCTATCTAGGCTAATCTTCATCAGTCATTGCCCTGATGCTCTCCTGCTCTGACATGCTCCGAGTTTCAGTACAATTCCTGCGGCAGGTCGTGTCACGTCCTCTCACGCCGGCTGCCTTACATGGATCCCCGCTGAGGCACCGCACAGCCTTGAGCAAGACTTCTGCTCTCAGTAATGTGGGGCGTTTCTCTTTACTGCTGACTGCTCGGCTCTCTGGGAGGAGGAGCTGGGGCTTTCGGTTTGCTTTGGAGAGCTGGCTATAACGTGGTGGCGCAGGGCAGAAACCAGCCAGCGTGTTCCAGCTTGAGCTCCTTCCCCGGGTGATTTAGACACTGAAGGATGCAGTTTTGTTATTTCTGGAATGTCAGAGGGTTTCACTTGCAGTGGGATTTTGTTTGTTTTCTAGAAGGGCCCAGCTGATGCCCTGCTTATGGCCAGCACGCCGTGCTCTTCTGAGAAAGAGGGTTTGGCTGCCACAGTGCTGTCTGCCCCATCCCTGCTGCTGCGGGAGGTACATCACCCCCCTCCACCAGCCCTATGCAGAGGCAGTAATGGGGGCTCCCTCAAGGGAAGGAACTGGTCTGTGCCATTCATTCATCCCTGTGCTTCCCACCCTGTCCTGTCTGTGCTCCTGTGCTCACCTCAATACAGTCCTCTACCCCTCCAGGCCACACCAACCCCTTCTCCCATACTTCACTTGCGCTCCCTGTTTCTGTACATCCTTTCCTGTTTGCTTCATATCTTCATAGGGTTGTGCTTTATCAGGTTAGATGACACTTTGTCTTGTGACCTTACAACTCAGCAGGGCATATAAAGAGGTGACACCCTTTTTTTAGTAAGTGGTCTGAGATCTCCTCCCTGGCCACACAAGCCTCTTCCTGCTGGCAGAGGTGAGTTTTTCAGAGCACCAAAAGTGAATTGCTCTAAGAGATGGGTGGCAGGGAAAATCTTGGTATCTTTGATTGTGCAGGTGGAGGTGAAGAAGCACCTGAGCTGTATGATAAACTTCCCAGGTGTGGAGGATACAGAAGTGAAACATCTTTCAGTAGGAGCTGTGAGAGCAAATCAGGAGGCTCACCAAAACCAGGCTGCTGCCCTGCATCTATGATTGCCCTGGCTGCTAGGTTAAAATGCAAAAGAGATCGTGTGTGTGTTTACATCTGGTATCGCTTCCCTGGGCAGGTCCAGGGCTGGGCAGTGCTCGGTGTGATGTGCTATATAATCTGCGGTCTTTGTGCTTTGTTATATAGTGGTTCCATGAGCTGATATTGCAGAGCGCTTTGAATGCTAACAGCGTGTTTGCATGTTATCTTTTGCCCTAAGTAATTGCAATGGACCTCACGGACGAGACATGGCAAGAGATGGCTGCCTCAGGGAGAGTTTGCACTGCATGCAGAGGGGTGCAGCCATAGAGATAGGGACCCGTCCTTACCTTTGGGTAAGTTCCCAAAGGGTGTTTGGAGCCAAGCTGAGAAATATAATCAAACCAAGTCATAAATATGACAAATTTTATCAGCCCCGCTTTAAATTTCCAGGTGGTTCTTTCTTGGTGGTTGTTACCACTGCTGGACAGTTCTGCAGACAACAGAAGTCCTCTTTCACAAAGGACTTTGAGTTTCCCAAATTTGTCCCCTCTCTGACCTGGAGCCATTCTCCCTGTGATCCTTTTAGCTCAGCTGAAACCTTCCACATTTTCTCTGTAAAGTGTGATATCTCACCAATGACATGTAACATTCATACTGAAGAAGGTGGAGCAGACCCTGAGCTGCTCTCACCTGCTCCATCAGAGGAGGAAAGGTGCAGAGGAAGTGTGGAAGAGGACACCCCACCCCTGATGGACAGTCATTTTGTGACCCCCACTCCCTCTATTTCCACCCCAGCAACCAGCAGTTACTATTATTTTAATTAACAATAAATAAGGAAGAAGAAAGCTCTGAAGCCAAGAATATAAAAATGCTTGGCCAAAAAGCAGAAAAGAGAGAGAAATGAGTTCAAGGAACTAATTTCCTTTCAAGTGACAGCTTTATCCTCTCCTGAAAAGGGCAAGAGCAAAACATGCCCAGTGCAACCACTAAACAGCTAAACAGGCCAACAAAAACTGGTTGCTTAACAGCGGATCTTCAAATAAAGGTGGAACAGAGTCGTGCTTGTTGCAGGCCTGCTCCCCTTTATTTGCTCACATTGACTAAGATGTTTGTCATATGCTAACCCCAGAACAAGTTATTGCTCTGCATGAGCAATTATGACCCTAAATCTGGTGGTACTTCATGGTGGTCTCTTTAGACCTGCAGTCCCAAAGACAGTCTGATGTACATGTTTATCTTAGGCTTGCTGGACCAGCCTTGAAGACTTTTTAGGACCTGCATCCAGCCTGGGCTGAAGTCTTGATGACAAGAGACCTGTCAAATCCTGCTCCTGTTCTGCCTGCCTGAGTTTTGGCCAAGCCTGGGTAAGGGGCAGCCAGACTCTGCTTGGGCATCTCTGCTCCCTCTCCCTTCAAGACCTGCCACAGCTTGGCCCCTGAGAGGATGGGGAGGAGGGCATTAGGCAAATATCCCCAACTTCTTAAGATTCCTGCTTAATGAGCACATTTGCTCAGTACCGAAGTTTTGCCCCATATCAGTAATCTTATCAGGCTGAGCCTGCCTCTGCCACCTGCAAGCAGAGATATCAGAAGAGGGGGGGGCCATAAACCACTTTGTTTTAAGTTCCTAGGCACTAAAGTCAAGAACAAGTTTCAAAGTGAACTTATCGTTTTATTTTTGTCATAAAACAAAAAATAAAAGGGATAAAACATGACCGGCTTGCTTTATGATTCACTGATTGCAGATGTTTCCTGTCGGGTGCTCGGGTGCTTGGCTTTCTGTTTGCCACTACGGAAAGGTGAAGGCACTTGGCACCCTTTCGGGCACATGCCGTGCGGCTGCTGAGCCACCGAGCCTTGCACGCTGCTTCCCAGGCAGGTGCCTAGTCCTACGGCTTCACCTCCCTACGTGCCTGCGTGCGTGCAAGAGGACTCGTGTGTCTGTACCTGGGCTAAAGCCGTGGTTCCACCAGGAGTCGTAGGGAAGTCGCAGAAGAAATCAAGGTGTGGTAACATGTAACTGCTGCTTCAAGTGGGTTTTTAAATATATTCTGGCCGACTGCTCAGACGTCTTACTCATACCAGGTCCAGGCTGTGTCCTGATCAGTGACCTGGTGGAGGATTACACTTGACCTCACCCATGGGCTCATCCAGCCCTGCAGCCTGGGAGCCTGGACACCTTCCAGCAGTTTGGTGCTGGCCTGCACGCTGACTGCGTGTGTCTTTGAGCCTGACACAGGCTTTATCGCACCCAGGCACAAGACAATACACTGGGACTATCCTCATCGTTAAAGAACAGAACAAAACACAGATACCTTATTTCTGCAAATATATTACAATTGCATAAGACTTGTTTGCATAAGAGTGTTTGAGAGTAATCTTGACCAATTCTGTCATCCCTTAAACAGATGAATATTCTGCTTTTTTTCAGACAGTCTTGAAGCCCCATCCTGTTTTTCAAGTGTTAATTTGCATCAAACATCTCAGAGCTCTGGAGTGATAGGAATCCCAGGGAAGACATATGCTGGACACAGTGCTGGTGACGTGAAAAATGTGATTTACCTCTCTCTTGACTATCTTGTAGATACCAACAGCATCACATCCAGGTATTGTCTACCTCCCTCATTAAGCAAGCCATGCCTGCATTGAAGGAGCGTAGATCCATGGTATATGGAAGCTGGGTGTGTTCCCAGGCTGCGTTTGGCTGAGAAGCAAAGCTGAGCATCCCCCATCCAGGCAACACAGTCAGCATTTGTGTTTGTGCTTGACTTGTTCCCATCAAGGGCCTCCCAGTCTGCATGAGCACAAAACCCCATGTGCTTTAAGCTCTTCAGTGGGGTCTGCCTGGGGATGAGCGGTGGCAGGGACCTGCAAAGCTGGACGATGAAGCAAGGAGTGGATTTTCAGTATCCAGCCCTAACTGTTGGCCAGTGCCTCTGCCTGGACAGGCATGCTGGTGCTAAGCTGCCAGGCTGTGGGTACACAGAGCACCTGAAACCCCATGGCTTTACACTCAAAAATTGCTGACCATGGGTCAGGATGAGGGGGACTGGCCTGATTTTGGAGATAGGGAAGGAGCCTTTGCATCTCAGGGATGGTTGTGAGCAGGCTTCAAGCATGGGCTGAGGTCTGGGAGCAAACCCATCAGATGAACATGCTGCTGAACACAACTGAGTTGCCCTCTCAGGACAGAGACCTGCATGCAAATACTGTCTTGCTGCTATTCTTAAAGGGGAAAATAAAAACCTTGGGACAGAAAAATGCGAGGCTCTCAGGGTTATTTCCCCACCTTGTTCTCCTGTACTGAACTATGAGGATGAGGAGTAGCTGGAGGCGTAGCTTGCTCAGGATCTGTCGGCTCCCCAGCCCTACCCTGTGCTTTAAACAGGACAAACAGGTTATAACATTAAAGTTTCAAAACCTGGAGGGGTGGCTGGGGGGGCGGGATGGGGAGGGGGATGTCCTCGCACGGGAGAGGTGAATACAGGGGCACTTCAGGCCCCTGGAGAAGGGGAGGGGATGCTTTCAGGTTTGAAATACAGATGCAACTTTTCGAGGATCGGAGCTGGCTCAGAAGAAAACCAAACCCGCTCTCCCCACCCATATCTCCTCCAGCAGCTCTGCAGAGCGCTGCACCTCGGCAGGCGGAGGCTCAAGAACGCATCGCCTCAGGCGAGGCTGGATCTCAACCTGATCCAAGCAGCTCTGGCTCGGGCAGCCACTGTCAGCCTGAGGTCAGGCTTCATTCACCGCATCGGGGAGCGATTTGGCATCCAGAAGCTGCCTTCCCCTCCCTGAGCACCCCCTGAAAGAGCCCAATCCCACTCAAAAATGGAGAGCCTTAATCCCAGAGCCTATTGAGATGCTACCTGTTCTGTCTCTGAACCGTTCCCACCATCATGCTGGAAGTGATGCTGGAAGCTAACGGGAACAATTGGGTTTTGATTTTTTGTCAACTGCATGTAGATGTGGGAGGGCCATAGGCAACCCTCCCACCCCCCCCAGACTGTGAGATCAGGGGCTTTGATGGGATCTAGGGAAAAGTTCATGACCTGGGAGGCAGGGAGGCAAGCTCTTGCCCCTGGGCATGGGATCTCTTCTTCCTTGTGCCCCAAGAACCATGTGCCCCAAGGACCTTGTGCCCTGAGGGCCTTGCAAAACAAGAAGTTTATGGGAGGTGGGACAAAGGAAAACTGCTTTGTGGCAGGCTTATGTCCAGGGAATCCCTTCTTGTGCCCTTGCCTCCTCACTATGGGGGCTAGAGTATGGAGGAGAGCAGGGAGCCCAAATTCAGGCTAGCCCCATGGCTGCACCCATCACTGTAGTACAAAGAACAAGCAGGAGTGGGTGCCAGAGCACCTCTCTGCAGGGTGCATCTTTGCGCCCAATCCAGCAACCCCAGAGCAATCCACAAAAGCAGCATGGTCCCACTAAAAGATGAGAAAAGCCTAAGACAGTTTGAAAAGTTACAAGATACTAACTGGAACACAGATTGGGCAACATACCTAAGAGCAGCTGTAATGGGATGGACCACTTTGGGGTCCAAAAGACCCTCTCGGAGACACCCTGGGAATATCAGCGTCCAGGAAGCCAGCTGGTGTGAGCACACAACCAGTGGCTCGGGATCTGCCTGTGCTGCCTGCAAGCTGGAGAGAGGGAAAAAGCAGCTTTTTGGGACAAAAGTAACCACTGAGCATACACATTCTGTGGGCTGCAAGAGGTACTTGCTATACTCCAGCTGCGCCCGCACTGTACTTTGTTTCCTTAAAACTTCTAGAAGACTTCCTGTGGCATTTAATATGCAATTTTACAAGAGAACACAGTGTTCCCACTGGTTCACGGTGCAGAGGTGCATGGCGTCAGGGAAGTAGCTGCTGGGTATGGTCCCAGGGCTGTGTGGTGCTGAGGGCATGGGGTGTAGCGTGGGAAACCCCCAGGGTTCTCTAACAGGAGTTCCAGAGGCTGGTCATGGACCCAGGGTCCCTCCCAGCTCTGACACAGCTCCAGCATGTCACCTGCTATGCTCAGTAGCAACAAAGCATTTCTTCACCAAGAGATGGTGTGCTGGGGAGGGAAGTGCTGTGGTCCCTCGGCTCAGTTCCAGAATCCCTGAGTGTGAGATGCCGAACATGCACTGGTTGAGCATCCAGAGCAACCCCAGCTGCTCTCAGACTGTGGCGGTGGAAAGGGCAAGCAGCGAGAAAGCTGCCACCCTGCTTGAGCTCCCCTCACTGCCCGTGCCCCCCGGCTGATGGGTCCCCAGGCCTCATGAGGGTGACACCCTGACATTTCCTCTTCTCCTTCCATCTCCAAGTGTCACTTCTCAGTGCAGTGGAGGAGCTGCCAAGCTCCGTCCCCCGCGGTGCTTTGGAGCGCACCCACCACAGCCGCTGAACCCAATGGGAGGGAGGGAGAGAAAGGGGGGCAGAGTGTTGGGGGGGATGACAATGATTGGGAGCCACCTGCATGTGGATCAGGCTTTCACTCCCAGCCATTGTGGGAACTTCCTCCTGGAATAAATTATTTCTTCTTGCTTATGAAGCCCTCCAGTGTCAAGCTGTCAGTTTTGCTCTTTTAATTGTATTTTGTGCCTGTGCTGCTCTCTAGGCAAGTCTGCAAGCTCCTTCCAAGCTCTCTCAACACTTAACCATTTCCAGCTGGAAAGATGTGCTGAGATGATTTTTTTCTTGCTGGAGAATGGATCCTTCCCCCTTTTGTTTCTCTTTCAGAGGCTGCTGGAACTGGTGTTAGAGTTGCAGTTTCAGTGCAGCAATATCCTCCTGAAGGACCAGGGAGAGCATTTGGAGAAGACAAAAAGGCAGTAGTCAAGGAAACCCTCTTGTGACTCCTGGTTTACGTCAGATCTAAGGTCAAGGGAAGTGAAAACTAAATATTCCCAAACCTTTGCTGTTCTTGGCAGCTCTCCAAAGGGGGATAATGGGGTGAGATGGTAATGTGGAAGAGATAGCTAAAATGGATTCAGTAACACGCATTTTCTGTTTGTCAGGTAGGAGTTACCAGAAGACCCAAGAAGAGATGTCCAGCTCCTGGCATCCCTGTGCCAGGATTTAGCAAACCCTTTATCTGGGTTTGCTATTGTGCAACTTATAATTGCCAGCAGAATTTTTTTAAGTCTGCCCAGAAATCCTCTAACCTGGATGGATACATGAGGACCTGGAGCACCCCAACAAACCTAAAAGCAGAATGCTGTTTTAACCCAGAAGATGCTTTTACACACAGTATCTGCTCAAGGAATCTCCAGAGGTGGCACTCAGCTGCCCTGGAGCATTTGCAAGTGCCAGAGACATCCCACCAAAGAGACGTTTTTAAATGTTGGCAGCACTGCCTCTGCTTGGATGGAGAGCAGGTAGGGAGGTGGCCCTGCTGCCCTTGCCTCTTGGGCAAGTGAGCAGCTGGCAGAGCAGCAGAGGAATCCTCCACTTTGTATAACCACAGGGACCCTTTTCACTGAGTGGAAGCAGGGGGAAGCTACTCTGGAGCTGGTTGGAAACAGAGCCTCTCACTGCAGCAATGCCCACACTAACCTGTTTATATGCTGCAGAAAGAGAGATCTCAGGGACTTCAAGGGAGCTGCTGCAGTGCCTTGAAGAGATGTGGTGGGATATGGCCCTCCCTCACCTTCCTCTTGCTCTCAACCTCCCTTCTTTAAGCTACAGCTCTCCTCTGCGCTCTGCAACAGGACACCTCTGAAGCAGAAGTCTCGAAGCATCAGCCTGTCAAAGTCCCACTGACCCGCTGTAACAGCAGTGACATTTATGGCTCCCTAGCCTTGCAAAGACAACAGCTTTGTGTTTCAACCCATCTCGCGGATCAACCAGTGGGCTTACATTACTGTAAGCAGGGGTGGATGGCGAGGCTGTGCATATTGCTCGGATATAGACAGCAACGGCATGAGAAAGGTGATGTACTGGTGCTGCAGGAGACCTGCTACAGGCAATTGTCTGTAAAACCTCCTGTGAGACCCAGGATGAGTTTTCAGGGTTGGTAGTTAGATTAAAAATGTTCTCTCTCACATGAGAGGAATTTGCCCTGTGGCAGAACCCAGCCTCTTGTGCTGCAAGATGCACATGCATCTGGATACGTAAAGTGTAGCTGGGTTGTGTCCTGGCTCAGAGCAGGGGCAGGGCTGGGACACACAGCTGGGCCCCCAAACTGCCACATGGTCCCCTGCCATTCAGCATCGCTACAGCAGCCGCTGCCATCCCACCTCTACTTGTGTCCCACATCCTTCTATCTTGACCTGAAAATGTTGTCTCCCCTCCCCGCCCCCAACAGTAATGTGAACAGGTCCTGTTTACTCTTCATTATAATAATTTATGCTATTACTTTTATTATGAGGCTACCTAGAATCTGCCTTTGAGGGATGTATTAGAGGAGATGACAATCAAACCCATGGTTTAAGACAGGCTCTGCCCTGCAGACTTGATAGCCAGGTCATCTTCATTGACTTGGAAATGTGCTGGTTGCACTTCTAGTTGATTACAGGTGCCAATTCAGTAAAACAGAGTTGTTGAACAGAGTTTTATGAACATGTGCCTCCTCCTTTTGGATTCTGTTTCACACTTCCCTGAAGATAAGACAATCTTGTCAATGCTTGCCTGAAACTTTCCAAACCTGTTTATTCTGGTTTTGTTCTGGTCACCCAAAGAAAGGGCTGCTTGGAGGGAGATACTCTGTGTGCAAACACATACAGGAAGAGCAGAGCAAGGACAATGGCTATCTTTGGACCCCAGCCTTTTCCACAGCAGACCAAAGCTGTTACATCCAATAAGATTTTTAGCAAGCCTTGAGTTGTTCTAGGACTCTCCTGTGCCCTGTCACTGGAGCCTCACTGCAGGTCCTGAGGTCTTTGTTCTCCTGTAGAGAAGGTAAAAGGAGCCAGTGCTGAGGGCAGAAGCAGGGGATGATGGTGTGGTGGGGACCTCTGCTACCAGTCCTCAAGGAGCTGCATGTTCATCAGCCAGAGCCAATGCTGTGGGGTGACCACTGGTCCCATCTCCCTGGTGTGTGACAAGGGAGTCGTGTGCTTCCCAGAAGGCTCTCTGCTCGACAGCAAAGTCTATTATATCGTTGCATTCATGGCAAACTTGACATAGTTTTTCCCTTTCTTGCCTGCCCTCCTTCCCTCCTGCCTGCCCTCCCAGTAAGTTGCATCTCACAAAATAGGTGTTGCTCACCCACATCACCCCAGCAAAAGAAAAGCAAAGCAGCCTGCAAGACTGTGTGCTTGTTTCCCTCAACCCTTCAAGCACTTAGAGAAAGGCTGCAAGCAGCAAGGAACGGGGGTGTGCAGCCCCACAGCAGGGGCTGAGAAATGCACTGGTGTATGAGAAGGGCTCAGATCCTGCAGCAGTGGCAATGTTGAGGGGCAGGCTGGATGCACAGCTAAAGCTGACTTCTGGGATCGAAGGCCAAACCTTTAAGACAGCCTAGAAAACTTTGAAGTGTCTCTAAAAAGAAACCCCAAACTTTAAAGCCAACAGTAGCCCTGGCGCCTCTGCTCGCGTCCTGGCAGAAAACATGCCCTTTTGGGCAGATGCATCTGCCCAGCATGTTTACAAAGCACTGGTCAGCCCTGCTATGTTGGCAGAGGGAGCTGCGGTGGCCACATAGCTTCAAAGAGAGCAGAATCTGGGAATATCCATGTTCCCGGCAAAGGCTGCTTTTTCTTGGGGTTCAAAGGATGAAAGACTGGTTTGCAAAGAGCTGGGAGCATCAAGAGAGGACAGGTAGTGCTGGGCATGGCTCATGGCCATATTAAAGTGTCCTTTGGGTGTGTGTATGTTGCAGTGGCGACCAAAAGAAAGGGGCTAAGGAGTGTCTGAGAAGTAGACATGAGTGCCTGAACTGGTGACTCTCACGGCTCAGTCCCTCCAGACCAAAGGAAAGGAGGGAGCTATCTGCCACGGTGGGATCTATTGAGTGCCCAAACCTCCATCTTCTCTTTCAGCACTATGGGGGAGTTACTGGGGATCCAGGTGAGGGACTGCTGTAAGACACTGCCTTCTGGAACAACTTGTTGCCTGCGTACCACCCTTCTTTCTCCAGACTGTTTGAATTTTGTAGGCACTTGGGTTTAACTGAATTCAGATCAAAATTCCTCAGAGACTTTAAGATGGATCCTTGCAAATCAGAGATCTGTGCCAATCTCAGGAGACTGCCATAGGGTTACCTATTATATTTTAGAATTACTATTCTAAATATCATTATAATATATTGCATATTATTCTAAATATCTATAATTTT
>VXBZ01010144.1:250268-310289 GCA_013399135.1 Heliornis fulica
TGTGCCTGGGATTGCCCCGACCCAGATGCAGGACCTTGCACTTGGCCTGGTTGAAACTCACGAGGTTGGCACGGGCCTACCTCTCCAGCCTGTCAAGGTCCCTCTGGATGGCATCCCTCCCCTCCTGCGTGTTGACAGCACCACACAGTTTGGTGTCATTGGTGAACTTGCTGAGGGTGCACTCCATCCCACTGTCCATGTCACCAACAAAGATGTTGAATGTCTCACTCCATGGTGTGAGAGGATGAGAAAGAAGGCTAAACACATCAGGCCAGGTGCACGGTCACTAGCAGTGAAGAGACTAAGCACCCCAAAGCCCACTTTCAAGAATGACTTAATACAGTAGAACTGGGACTTTAAAAACTTGGTGATAAAATGGGGACAAACCCTCAACTTTCTATTTTCATCTAGAGAAAGAGATGGAGGATCCAAGTCAGCATGAACCTTTTAATGTTAGGACTTCCAGGAGAAGAAATGAGCAGTAGCACGAGTCCCTTTGGCACACACATTCAGAGATGCAAAGGCCTGATGGGCAACCACACAACAGGCAAGAAGACTGAAAGGAGGCAAGAGCCAAATTTTTTCATTGATTTCTGCATCTGTTGCCCACTATTAACTGTTTCTTTGCAGCTGAAGGTTACAGCAGTTACCAGCCCCAAGGCGGGAGGCAGGAAATGAACGGAGGGAGGTAAATGACTTGCCCAAGGTCATGTGGTAGCCAGTCACAAAGGTGGCCCCATGTTTTCTGTGCTGGTGGTCAGCAAAATGATTAGTGCTGGATGCTTGATTTCCCCTATCATAAAGTTTCTGATGTTTTCAGGCAGTAGTATACCCTCACCCCCCCTTTTTATTTTTCACCCAGAAAAGTACATTTGCTGTCAAACTTGATGTTCAAAATTTCTGTATCAGATCTCCACATGATAATTACTATTTTTGGAGAGGTTCTCCACCTCTCTGCAAGCTCCTAGACTCCTTGTCAGTTTTTGCTCCCTTCTCAAAAGGCTGCATGTAATTTTTTATTTTTTGTTTTTAAGGAAGCTGACTCCAGGAGCTCAGAGTAAATTGGGTATCACAGACATAAATTAAAATCAGAAGTACTGGTAGTGCAGGAGGAGGCCTGTTGCAATACATATAGGCTACCTTCTTGTATAAAGGTGACTTTCCCTAATGACCATGTCAAAGACATTATCCATGAGTTGAATACAGGGGGCCAGAAGTGTCAGCAGTTACTTTTACAACCTCACAAGATGGCATGTTTCATGTGATGGTGCATTTTATTCCACCACCTCCTCCTGACTGTCTGCTTGCTGTCCACACTTCCAAAGAGAAAATTGCTAAGTGCTTCCCCATTGATCGGAGGCAAGATAGTTGAATTGGATTCTGCTGCAGCAGCTGAATAATTGATTCAATACTCCTGAATTTTCACTCACCTGTTCCACATCTATTTCCTGAAAAAGAGAGGGATTGCTGCCTGAGTTTCCAAAAATTCAGGGCTAAATTCTCAGTCCCTGGGGAGAGAGTTAATTCTTTCACCAAGCATTTGCTGTAAAAGCTTTCCAGAGCCACATTTTCCTTTTTGACCGGTAAGAGGAGATTTGATGGGTTTTGAGGCAAAACTTGGGCAGCACAAGTACAAAATTTTTAACCTGAGTATGCAGTTGCAAACAGAGTTGTGATACCAACTGGTTCCATGCTTCAAAATGGGGAGCAGAAGGTAATTTTTTTGTGGGTAACAGGAATGCTCTCAGATCTAGCTCAAAGCTGACCTGGCCTTTTGACACAGATGTTTGCATTTAGGTCCTGAGGGCATTGGCCTTGATTCTTAAGTCATGGGTTTGTGCCTGTGGAACAGATTTATCCTTCACACTGTGTTGTGAATATGTGCCAACACACACACACACACACACACACACACACACACAAAAACACAAACACAAACACACACTCACTCACTCACTCACTCACTCACTCACTCTGAGGTGAAAAGGCACTGGAGGAAGTTGCACAGCTCTGCTCCATCTTCTCCGGGAAGGTGCATCTTCTGCCTTTTATTTTTAAAATATAACTTTCCTTTTTCAAAAAATATTTTTGCCTTGAGTGGAAGAACAACTCCTGCACCAGGGCTCTTTATGTCTCAGTGGTCACCTTTGCAGTGGTGGGGAATGGAGGGTCAAGACCCCACATCTGTCCAGGACCAGGTCAGAAGCTGCTAAACCTCATCTGATATGACAGAGCTTTTCTCCCATGGTGGCAGGAAACATCTCACTGCTCTTACTGAAGAGCTAGTACATCTTTTTTGCTTGCAGCCCCCCTCCCCCCAGGCTTGTCAGTTATGGGAGAGTGTGAGCATGAAAGTCAGTGTTTTCTAGATAATAGGAGGCTGCAAGTTAAGAGGGAGATGAGGATTTTAATTACCTTTTTTTTTCTTCTTCCTGCCACTGCCCCAGTCCTAGGGTGTCTGAAATGACATGAAAGCCTGAGGTGTCATTATGGGTTATTAAACTCCTTTGTGGCACTTGAGGAATGGAGCTGTGAAGAAGAGAATAAAAACATCTCTTGATAGAGCTGTCTAACCTCTCCCCCCACCGTAATTGCTTCATGTGGCAGACTGTAATTATTCAGGCTGTGGTGGGGAAGAGGGAGAAAGAGCAGGTGGGTGGAAGACAGAACAACAAGGGGTCCTGGGCACCCACATGGCCATCAGGGTTGCCTGGATTGTGATTGGAGACAGCATCTCTCCCTTACATCAGTTTGCACTGTGCCTTTCTTTGGCCCTTGGTGAGGCACACTCACAGTGCAAACACTGGGCCACCAGGAGACCCTCACCGAGCTGGGCTGTAAGCGTTTTTGCCACTGATTCACCTTGGGACTTGTATCAAGACCCCAGGCTGTTGCATGGAGATCTCTCCAACTCCCATGAGGAGGGACAGCAATTTAGCAGATGTGGTTTTCCTCTTGGTCCCTATACCTGAGTTGCTCAGGAATGGTGGTTGTGGATGCACAAAATCACCACATGGATCCAGCCAAAGAAGACAATATCTTGCTCTCCTCCCTGCACCACTAACCCTGCATCCAGTGGCAGGTGATAGGAGCCTCCCAAGGACCAGCAGCGCTCAGCAATTTGATGCCATTTCTGGATCATATCTGATTCTGCTTTACCCTTGAGAAAGGCACAGTCAGAGCTTCCCAGTTTAATGGGCTCTTCTGTCTGGTGACTAGTGCAGCGAAGCAGTGTCCAGCAGTGTTTGCTGCTTCTGCTTTATGTCAGATTAATCTCTTAAAACACACAGCTGGATACACATGGCACCTACACACATTCAAGGACAGTCATGTGTTTGGAGTTTAAGAAACAAAGCAATGATGAAGACCTATCCATCTGTTGTATTTCCTTCATAAAACTTCCTAAAGGCTTCTCTTCTTTGTCAGCAAATACAGTAGCTGGTCAAACATGACAAAAACCGGTTACAAAAGTGTAGCCATAAAGGCTCACACCCCCCAGAAGTCGTGTCTGATATAGCTGCAAAACTTAAACATGGACCCAAACAGCTGGTTTAGGGAGATGTAGACACACAAAGAGATCGAAATGCCCAAGCTGTTGGTGGTCTCCAAAACAGTGGGACTTCAGGAAGGACATGGGTGGACAAAATTAAGAGAACCAACTTGATTTTTTCATTCTTATCAGAAGGAGAAAGTCTTACCATCACTTGTGGAAAGCTGAAAGTTTTTCCCTTAGTTGCACAGAAGCAGGACTTTGCTTTGGCCATGTGGAGTGCCCATGGTGGAGAGCATTTCTGTACAATGCAGGACTCTCGTCACCAGACAGGGATGAGGGTATGGGGTGACAGATTAGCAAGTCTTAAAGAATTAAGGAGTTGTAATTTGTTATCCATATAAAGAAGATAGATTAAAAAAATCAAGGTCTTTGGGATGAGATAACTAAGTAGAAGAACTAACAAGCTTAATAAAGTACTGGATTTCACAAAAAGAGAAATGATATGTAATGAGACAAAAGGAAACCAGACGATATATTCAAAGAAATTCCATCTATTAATACAATGGTCTTGAAAACTTGTCTGATCTTATCGGTGCTTTTTAAAGCCACTGTTTGTCAGAGGAGCCTTCACGTGTGATCTCTGAATATGTTACAGCCTACAGGAAGGCCGAGTGACTCGTTCTCTTCCCATATTTAATAAAGTGTTTACCAATTTGCTTAATTCTTTACATGAACTGACATTTTAAGGCTATCCTTTCAGCAAATTGATTACAAATTTGGATAACTGGAACTTGCTTTGATGGCTGATTTTAAGTTTATCATCCCTGGCAAATGCTGTTCTAAAGAGACCTTTAAACTAAGTCATTTACATAAAAGGTCTAACAAAATGGTTTCTCTTCTGATTTCAAGGCCAGAAAACAGAAGGAAGGAAAAGAGATTAAAATCATTAAATAATTTGAAATTTGTCTTTGTCTTAAAAAAAAAACAAACCATATTCTACATGCTCTTTTAAAAGCAGTGCAATCTAGAAGCATTCATCCAGAATTTGGTAATCCAGAAAAGTTGATAAAATCCAGAAAGTTGATAAAAATATTAAGATGGAATTCCTGTGATTGTCCTCCTATCCAAGTCCCCTTTTTTCCTTCCCAAATGAAATCCAAGCTTGCTGGCCCAGTCTTGGCAAGGCCTTTCACTGACCACACTCATACTGAAACAGTGTGTCACAGTAGCATTTTCACTGAGAATTCAGAGAATTTGCACAGTAGCAAATTCTACTGTGACACACTGATGCTGCTCCACTAGAACTTAAATTATTTTTGGCTCACTACTGAACCAAATCTTCAGCTGCTGTCAACTGCTCACTTCAGCTTCAATTCCTACCAGCCTCTAGCTGGTTGGGGTTTACCAAGCTGCCTTGGTGGGATTGACGGTGTTGATCATGATGTCTGCTCCCTGTTGTTTGCAGGAGATGGCAAGCATCAAGTGCTTTGCAGCCTCGAGGAGGTCAGTGGCATGTTGGTCCTTCAGGGTTTTGGGCACTGCAAAAATCATCAGCACACTGGCATGAGCTCAGCTGTTCCACCACAAGATGGACAAGCCACCAACACCAACCCGGTGTCTTCAGGAGATGTCTCCCAGAACAGCACCGTGCTTAGCAAGATGGTGGATGAGCTCTCCATCAGTCAGCCAGTGAAATGCCAACAGCTTCTCCACCACAGGGCTTTGTGACAGATGGTGGCCTGTCTCCAGCACAGCAGTGGCCCACATGAATATGACCAGGGTGCTTGTTTGGTGTGGAACAACTGCTGCAAAACCCCTGAGAGGAAAAGCCTACTTCTGCTCCCAGTCCTGGGATGGGTCCTGAGCTGCCACCTGCTGTCACAGCCTAGAGGTCCTTGGGCATTTGATCTCAGGAATTATTGCAAGTGGTGCAAAACCTTTAGGGAAGGCAGGATTGAGGGAGGGTTTTTCCCCAGGTTATTTTCCTCAGAACCTTTTTAATCTCTGAGGACTTGGCGGGGGGTGGGGGTGTGGGGTGCTATTCTGTAGTCAAGCTGTCAATGTTACATGGCCAAACCAAGACATGGGGTGGTGGGAGAGTACCAAAACACACAGTGTTTGCCAGGGCCAGGTGTCGGGAGGTGCGTACGCCAGAACAGCGTCCAGTCCCATGTCTGCCTTGGGGGAATCAGTGGTATTTTCCTATTCATTTACTGCCTCAATGACAAGGCAAACATGGGAGGGGGTGGGGAAAGAGCTGGAGAGGGCTGAATCTCTTCCCTCCTTTTGTTTTGTTCTTTTGCAGATCAAAACCCTTTCATGCAACTGCCAAGCTAGGAAAGCAAATGTGTCGGACTGAAACACAGCATGAGAATGAACTCCACCAAGAAGAAGGGGGGGAAAAAAGACAGACTAGAAATCTTTTGGATGCAGGCAAACAGGTGGGGGGAGCGTCTGGTCTGCAAAGGCAGGGTGTCTGCAATCTTTGTAGCGATTAGATTTAATGGGACAGAAACGTTTCTCTCCTCCACGTCCCCTCCTCCTCTCAGCCCGAGGGGGAGAAAGGAGGGAGGTGGTGATGGGGAGGTGGCAGGGGGAGAGAAGATTTGAAAGTCTTTGACGTCAGTCCTTCCCTATAAAAGCTGGCAAGGAGCTGGAAAGCAGAGATTGGAGCTCGTGGAAGAGCAAAGATGCCAACCCCAAACATCTCCACCTCTGCAGCCAAAGGCTTCCGCAGGGCGGTTTCAGAGCTGGACTCCAAGCAAGCCGAGGCCATCATGGTAAGACAACGCTACCCCACTTCTTTTTCTCCCCCTCCAAAGACCACAGCCTCTCCCATAGCTATAGGCAGAGGCAGGCAGGGATAGATGGAGCAACATTGCCTTTGTGGGAGTTCTCCCATGAAGGCGGCTCCAGGCTAGCAAAGGGAAATTATCTGAGCCATTCTCTCTACATTACAGGTGAAATGCAAACACTTGGGGGTATGAAAGCTTGAATCAATACAACACAAGTCAGGTTATTTACCTACAGACCTAAGGTGAGAATAACAAGGAATCCCAGCGTGAAAGGCAATATGAAAATCTTAATGCTCTCCTGATTTCAAGGCAATAAACTTGCAGAGATTTCACCTGTCCCAGCATAATGAGAAACTGTGGCTGTTATTTCAAACTACATACGAGGCACAGGCAATTTGATCAGTTTGTTTGCTGCTGCTGTGCCTGCAGTTTTGCCTTCTCCCAGCACATCCTTCTGCCAAACCTGGAGGAGACAGAGCAGCTGGTGGCAGTGCATGCAGAAGGATGGGACCCGCTTGGGATGCTCAGCAGGAGGAAATCTGGGAATTGAGCCGATTTAGGGAGCAGATGTGTTTGGCAGATGACTGTAGGGTGATTCCAACAGGTCAGTTATACAGATCCCCATTTGCCCTGCCACTCCATGCCAGTTGCCTTTTTCACTTGCTATCTTCTGTGATGCTCTGAGTCAGTAAACTCAGCCATTACATAACCAGTCAGCAAGAAGTGTTTTGGAGAGCGGAGTGTGCTGGAAAGGAAGGGAAACATTTAGGAAACAAGGAGGTAAGCTTGCTCTCTCTGATAAATGGAAATCAGGGAAGTCTTCCTTGTCACACGACCGTTTTCATTCTGGCAAAATAATGAACACTTAAGTGGTTCTTGAAAATAGAGCATTTTCCAGGCTGCTCATCAAATCAGTACTTGAGACGCTGGTTGCTGTCTGGAGAAGGAGCAAGTGTTTGGTTATTATACACTCTGGGTTGCTGTGTTGCATTTGATGGGAAATGGGTCACTGAAAAAAGGGCCAGAGGAATTCGAGTTCACCAGGTGTGCTGTCAGAAGCCTGACAGCCTGCTTGTGGTGAACAGCTCCTCCAGCCTGGAGTGGACATGAAACCTCAGTCCATCTTTGCACCCATTCTTTGAATGGAAACTCTCATAGAAATAAACCAAACCAGACAAACCTTAGCCCTGTTAGCATCTGAGAGCAGGTTGCATGAAAGGCTTACCCTTCATGCCCTTACCTACCTTTGGAGCATTCCAGAATCCTGTCACTTATCTTGCTGGCTTGTGTCTGGCAAGAGGCATGACTCTACATTTGTATATGACATTGCGTGTCCCAGCCCTTGTGGTGTCAGTATGACCACGGGTAATGGGCCACTCAGCCCCTGTCCACCACCCCATCAGCTCCAGCAGGTCTGAGGTGTTTCCTTGCCATTAAACCCCAAGGACCAGCATGCTGCTGTTGGGGGAAACTGTGGGAAAAAGACCTTTGCAATCCCAGGACTCGTCTACATGGGTAGGTAATTAACATGTCAGCTGGGACAGCAAAACATCGAACTCACACTGTGGAAAAAATATTACAGACTTAGTTTTTCTGCTGCTAACAGTTTTTACAAGATGTCCTGGGACTGTAGCTGGAGCAGGGTTTGGTTACAGAGCCCACAGGTGGAGACAGGCAGCAGTTGGAGGCAAACTAGCATGAAGGAGTGTTCAAGGAATCTGGGGTGGGATGTTACTGTTGCCATGCTGCAGAGAGGGAAATAGTCCTTACAATACTTCTTTCTTACTGCAAATAATGAGCCAGGGGAAAAAAAAAGCAAACCCACAAAGCCCAAAAAAGCGCCAAAGTACTTTAAATCCGAGCACAGTATTTTTAATGACACTGCTTAGGCAGGGGGTGCTGAGCAAATTCAAAGATGGAAAAATTAACAAACCCTTCACTAACCCTTCTTAAGAGGTGAATGTGAGGCTCAGGTCACACTTAGGCAAATAAATGCTTTGCAGAATCAAATTAAACTTCCCAATGTAGCTAGATATGCACCCAGGGATCTCGTCAGCAAGGTGATTCAGAAATACCATGTAACAGTGTCTTCCAAAGAAGGAAGGCATTGATCATGAGAGATCTGTTTGGTTAGCTTATATGCCAGGTTCCTAATTTCAGCAAAAGGAGGTAATACCCTGATGAGCATAAATGTGAGGGCCAGAGGAGGGGTTGGTGGCATGGGAGGTGCACTGAAGCTAGGCAGCCTCTACCCAGCAGTGGAGGCAGCAGGCAGGCAGACCCCTCCCAGCACTCTTCTCCCAAGCAAAATTCATCCTTTTTCTTGTTCTATTTTTAAATTTACTCACCCAAAACATGCCAGTGTGAAGCTAAGCAGCTTCCAGGATCCCTTGACAGGGACCAAACGTCCCTGCTCCCGCCTGCCAGTGGCCACCTGGTCCCAGAATGTGGGTCTGACTGGTTACAGTTGCCTCTCGCGGTGCTGCTTTCCAGTCACACAGGTCTCCTCGCTATTTAAACTATCTCCAGTCAGATTTTAGCTTGATTTACACCCTAAAAAATGAGGGTGTAATTTCCTTCCTCTCTCCCGTTCCACCCCAGAAGTAAAATCCTGCTGCACTTCTGCACCTTGGAGCACAGTGATATAAAAGCATCCTCCGATAAAGCACTGCCTGCCTTGGGACCTCTGCAGAGCCCAGTTGCTGTGGCTAACACAAAGCTGTTTGCCCTGCTTATTGCAGGCACCTTAAAGTCAACACTGGCTTAGCTTTAAACACAGTGGTGATATAAAATACACACTTAAAGCTGAGCACACTCTCACAAGCTTTTAAAAGTTACGCCTCAGGATAGTTATTAGATGTCTCCACTCTTTGGGCATCAATAGCGTCGATTTAGACAAGCAGAAATAAGTGCTTATTTGTGAGGCATTTTTCTGTGCCACAAGGAATAAAGGGATTGAGCATCAGCAAATATAATTTCAGAGGGGTATACTTATTGAAAAAAGGCTGGGTAGAAGTGTGGGGTAGCTCCTTTATATGCTGTATTTTTCAGCCTGCATTTTAAGTGTCAGCTTTACACTGCTGATACATCCAAGAGGATTTTCATAGGAAACATCAGTTACTGATGGTGGTCTTCGGAAATTAGAGAGAAAATGGGGTTAGTAGTTGATCAGACTGTCTTTGTAAAAGGAAAGTATTCTCCAATTTTTCCAATGTAGGGAAGGTGCTGCTTGGTTAGCATCTACCTTTTTTTTTTTTTCTTTCCAGATATTTTCAATGTAATCAGAAGGAAAACTGCAGCTGGTCCCATTCCATATATAGCTACTAGGTGGCTTTATATGCTGGTCCTTCAGTGCTGACCCAGGTTTCTTTTAAAAAGTTCTGGGGGTTTGTTGTCTGGTTTGGGTATTGAACACAGAAAAGTGCAACCAGCTGAGCTGCCTCTATATGGAAAACTGGTTGTAAAAAGACCAAGAATAGCTAAATCAGTGTATGAGCTATTTGTATAACAAAAGATACAGCAGAGATGGAGTTTTGTAGTTCAATAAAAATATGAGTGAACAAGAGTTGCAGCTCTTTAGGTGTAATTCCAAGTAACAGAAATCTGCAGGAGCTTTTTGGAACAAAATTAATCTATAGATCAGTGAGGTACATTTATTAATGGATGTAGTCCCAATTAGACATCAATGGGTAAGCATCCATTTTATGTCAGAAGAAAATGTTGCATTGCATCCTGGGAGTGGTTTAGCTAAGCTGCCCTGCTAATACACCCGCAAACAGTTTGTGTTTCCTGGCCAAGCCACTGCTGTGAACTTCAGCTGTCCCTCATAGTGCGTCTTTTCTAAGATGACTTCATGTTTTCCTAATTCCTCTCCACTTGGATTCATCAGACACCTGAAAACTGCATAAGATTGTTTCTGATTTTTATTATGTGAAGGTTAGTGAAAACTTCCCTTCCTGAAGGGAAGAAACCCTCTCTCTAGTCATGCTACAAGAGTATTTTACAGAGATTTTTTTCCTAAAGCTCCACATGTCCATAAGTTCAGTTTTAAAGCTTCTATCCTCACCGCTAGGTCTTCCTACAAAGCTAGGCCAGTCAGTCCTTCCCTTTATTCCTCTGATGAGACAAATCAGTCACTCTTCATCCAGCTACTAGGGATGCCTTTGGCTTCCCCAAAAGCACTATAGGAAGCATTATTTATTTCTCTTCTGCCTTCAGTCTCCACGGTTCATTGGTAGACGTCAAAGCCTCATTGAAGATGCCAGAAAAGAAAGGGAGGCTGCAGCTGCAGCCACTGATGCTGCAGAGTCAACAGAGACCATTGTATTTGAGGAGAAGGATGGGAGAGCCATGTTGAACCTCTTCTTTATGCTCAAGGGAACAAAGACTTCACCACTGTCCCGTGCACTTAAGGTATTTGAGGTGAGTACCTAATTGTTTTTATGGGACTCATGGAACATACTTCCAGTTTCTTTGAGAAATGCTACTTCAGTCTACTAAAGACAACTCAGACTAGGTCTGCCTATGACAAATTATCAATTATCTTTAATCCCCACAGTCATGCTTTGCTTATGCCCCAGCAGTGGTTTCAGTTTCCATCACTGAGTCATACCTCTGTCTGGTAGCACAGTTAAGTCCTGGGCTTACCTTTGCTTAATTACTGGATCCAATCACAGAGTTTCACACCACAACCCATACCCTTGTGGGTTGTAGCATCCTCTGACAGTCCTCTCCAATGCTCAGCACTTCAACTTCATGCACAGGGCTCGGATTCCCCATTCAAAGCAAGCTGTGTGCCATGAATGGCTACAGACCAAAGCCACCTTATTTGTGGGTCAGGGTTTTGTCAGCCTCTGAATGGCATTGTCACATTAGCCCATGGTCAAAGACTTACAGGAACAACTCCACCTTGGGTGTAAAACTGGTATACTAGTTTCAGAATTACCTCCCTGCTTCAGAGATGAAGTTGACTCACATGTTAAAAGTTCTGTTGGTTCTCCCCAGAGGTGTGACCTGTATATAGCTTTGATACCCAGTAAAAATGATAACTAATTGAGCTTTTACCCCCTAGCCAGCAATGTAATGCTATATTATCTAGGATCTCAGTACCATGAATGGTAAGACTAATGTAAGTGCTGTCTACTTAAAAAGCAATAAAAACGTGACCAATTGCATTTATCTAGTACATTTTCATCCAGAAGGATTCAAAAGTGTTTTGCAAACTGCATTTCTGAGATATGTTTTATCTACACCAGTTTAATTTCATTGACTTGAGCAGTGAGAGGATAATTTGTTCCTATTACTCACGTGGATTGTAAGGGGCCTCCAGAGGTCTCTAGTCCAACATTCTGCTCAGAGCAGGTCCAGTTACAGCTGGTTGCCTGGGGCTGTGCTTGTTGCATTTTGAATATCGGCAAGGTAGAGACATCACGGTTTCATTGGACTCCTTGAACAGCTTTTGATTGCCTTCGTGGTAAAAAACTTTTTCCTTTTTTTTTTTTTTCTTTTTTTTTTAAATGTCATTGCATAGAAATGTGGGCTCTTCTACTTGGTAGATTTTATGTTCCACTGCATTTAAAGTCTGTAATTTAAATGTTTTTTAAAAACATCAAGCAAGAAGCAGTGGCAGCTTATGTTAAAATATTATTTGTTTCTTCCTGGAGAAATTTACTTACTGCATCAAGAACTTTCCTAGTAAAAAGGCTCTCTGAACTTCTCACAGAAAGAGCTTTAAATATAATAAAAAGACAAGCATGTCAAGCCACAACAGAGGAAGATTCATTTCCCAGATCCCTCTGGCAATGCAGGTACAAGATATGAAAACAGACAGACATAATGACATTTGCCTCATCATGAACCAGGCTGCAGGGAAGCTGGCTTCGCTCTTCTGTATGTGTTACATGCAGCCAAAGCATAGGTAATGCAATCACAGCTGTCAGATTAATGCAAAGGTATTGATTGTTGAGGGGACAATGTAATAGTGAAGTTGGTAGGTACATTAAAAAACATGACCCTAAATTTGATTTCCCGGTGGCATCACATCTGTTCCTTCTCATCTTTCTGCCTCTGGTTAGCAAAAGAAATCATGTCCCTTCCTCTACCAAAGATCTCGCAGAGGCTTTGGGAGGGATGGGTCATTACCCAGGCACTTGGGCTCGTACTGACAGTTCTCACTGAGCTAAAGAAAATATCCACGCGCCGACCAGGGCCCTTGGGTGGACTTTAGACTCAGTTTTGTCTCCTTCTTATTCTTTGGGGGAGGTCAGTTGTGCTGACGAGCCCAAACGATGGCAGTTCGCAGGGAGAGCCCCAGACCGCCGCCTCCGCCGCCGCGGGCTGTGTGCGGCGCAGCCCCGGCGGTTCAGCACCACGGGCAGCGCCGCAGCCCACGGCAGCGCCCGCCCGCCCCTTCCCCACAACCAGCCAAAAAGCACCTCTGCCTGCGGTGGGAGGGGAAAGGAAAGGGTGCCCTGGGAGGTGGCGGTTTCCTACCTCATTTCCCTCTCTTAATACGATCTTCTTTGCCGCTATGGAAGTCTTCTGATGATAGTCAGCCCCGCTGGTTGTCGGTCCATAGAGAAAAAACTGTGAAATTAACGGATAACAGTGTTTATTCTTGTGGGGAGGATATGAAAAAGACAAGAGTCCCTCCCAAATGTATCTGTATGGCCATCCTTGGGAAGAAGCAGCCAGTATTTCAAGTGTTGTTTAATGTTTTTGTTCTCCTTTTCCATGTCCCAAAAGACATTTGAAGCTAAAATTCACCACCTGGAGACCAGGCTTAGCCGAAAGCACCGTGAAGGGACCGCCGAACTGGAATACTTTGTGCGCTGTGAAGTCCACAGCTCTGACCTCAATACTTTCATTAGCTCCATCAAGAGGGTAGCAGAAGATGTGAGGACCACTAAGGAAGACAAATGTAAGGAACTTGCAAACTGTTTCGCTTTTGCAGAGAGGCTGAGCTGTAGAAACAGGGGGAGGTTTTGCTATTCACAGAAAAGGGGAAGGGGTCTCTGCTCTGAATTTGAGCAAGACAGAAAAGACTGCCTTTGGGACACCTGAATCCTGAAAGTAACCTCCCTCCTTGTCCATTTCCCAGAGGTTCCACAATCTATAGCCTATTCTGGTGAGAGGCTGAAAAAAATAAAAATAGCAAACTGAAATTCCATGCCTTGTTCACAGCTCTCCTAGAGTTCTTCATCCCTACTCCAGTGTTTTGTGTTATAAAACTCAAGGGAATGGTATGAAGCTGTGACAGGGAACGTTTAGGCTGGACATTAGGAAGAGGTTTTTTACTGAGAGGGTGGTCAGGCACTGGAACAGGCTCCTCAGGGAAGTGGTCACAGCACCAAGCTTGGCTGAGTTCAAGAAGCATCTGGGCCATGTACTCAGTCACTTGCTTGGACTTGACTGGCCCTGTGTGGAGCCAGGCGTTGGCCTTGATGGTCCTTATAAGTCTCTTCCAGCTCAGGATATTCTATGATTCTAAGACTGAAATGAAGTTTTCCACCTCTGTGTCAGGAACTCTGTACAGATCCAGCACTAATATACAAGACACTACCTATGCCATCCTGTTCTGAAGACAGGGTGATTCTTATTGAAAAATATCTCTAGAGATCTGCTGTGACTGATGGTCTACAACTAGTCAGACCTCTGAATTTGTTTTTAATATGAAGTCCAGAATATTTAAGTAAAATCCACTTTTCATCTTATCATTTACTTTTATCACTAAATACTGTGCTGAGAGATGGGCAGGGAAATCATGACATTAGACCTGACTCTAGGACAAGAGCATTGGAAGTGTCAGACTACTGCCCAGAAGGCACGGCTGTGTCATGTGTTGTTTGTTGTGTCTGTGTGCAGGTGAGATGTATCATACTCAACCTCACAACCCCTTCTTAGCATGGAATGCTTCATCTTCACTTCCACAGACAGTTTTGCTTCCTCTCTCTGCAGTTCACTGGTTTCCCAGAAAAATCTGCGAATTGGATAAGTGCCACCATTTGGTCACCAAGTTTGACCCTGACTTGGATCTGGATCACCCGGTGAGTATGGGCACATCCTCATGTTGGAGTCCTGAACCTTCCCTCAGAAGCAAGGAGCTGGAGAACATCTGTTAGTGTAGCTGATTGGGAAACTGTAGTGCAATCACTACCATAAGGGAAGTTTCTCCAGGAATGAACTTCATTGAGTAAGAAATTTTAGTAAATTAAAAATCTTGTCTCTGTTCCTATTTGTATTCACAGGGCTACTCTGACCAAGTATATCGCCAGAGAAGGAAATCTATAGCAGAAATTGCTTTTCGTTATAAGCAGTAAGTCTCTTTTCTAACATACATGCAGGGATAATGCCATGTCAATTCACCCTGGTGTGAAGTCATTGTGCTACCTGCATGAGACTTCTCTTAAGTTTTATCTCCCCATTCAGCCTTGTCAACTCTTTTTGTGTCCCTCTTGTCTCTATGTAGAGACAAGAATCTCTTTTTCATTAAAAAAATCATTAATTGATAAAGCCAGAACAAACCTCCTGCATAACAAAAACCACGTAAAATTCCATCAGACCTCAAACTTCATTTTGAAGTGTAGCATCTCTTTTAGAATGACATTTCACTTCAGCTTCAGTGCTTCAAGTACTGAAAAAGATATCATGTGCCCAGAAAACTTGTTCCAATGGTTCATTGTCCTGACTGTGAAAAAAATGGTAGTTTTATTCCTGTGCTGAACTTCAGTAGCTTTAACTTTCACCCAATGGATCATACATGCTTTTTTCTACTAGATTGAATTCTGCTACTAGATTTATTATTTTATTTTTTTGCTATGAGAGTATTTATAGACTAAATGATTCACTTCCTAACTCTCTCTGATAAATTAAGTACATTCCATTAATGGTCTCATCCTTGTCTTATTTATATTTAGACTATCTCTTCTACTCCTACATAATGCCTCTTTTCTGATACATACAGTGATAGCACTCAGCATCCTCACTACAGTATCAAACAGAGCTCTAGTATTCAGTTGGGTTCATATGATATTCCCTAGATCCTACTCAGTAATGCTGCCTTCCACTGTTCATCTCTCTCTCTGAGTGGGACTTTAAATGCCAATTTCTGTAGCGATCTGTGCTGAAGGCAGGCTGTGGAAATTGTATGAATCATCTTGAGCTACACCTGCAACTGGTGTGATCCCAGCATGTCTTTCTGCTCTGTTATGTTTCACATTCTTTGCAGTTTTGAAGCCCATAATATAGACATGGATAGTTTTATCCTGTACTAATACTAAATACACAGAAACTCACTGTCCTGTGGGACACGGGAAGAAATACTGTCCTAAGATGCTGCACGTGTTTAAGATGTCTTCCCTCATATCTCCTGTGCAGGTTAGATTTTATGACTTGCAATGTAGTATCCCTTCAAGCTCTTAATGGAAAAGGAACTATGCTTTATCAGTATAATATGTGAATATCTCATTCATTCAATACAGAACAGAAAAAAATAGGAAATAAAATTGCTAATTATGATGCAGAAAAAGCAAAATTGTCAGTCTTCTTTACTTCCCACTTTTATAAATGTTAAGGTTTTCTTTTCTTGCTGTCCTTAATCTTACTGACAATATATATTTCTGTAGTTTAAATGCATTTAGTTTTCCTTGTTAGCTTCTTTTATTTCCCAGATGCTGATTCATTCTGTGAGCCATCAGCGCCCTGAAGTTCCGACATATTAAATGAAATTATTTTCACACAAAGTTTCCATCTTTTACAGTAACTTCCACCTCCCACCTCCTGTCCCCCTCCTCATGAAAAATATTCTGCCTACTAAGCTTTTTCTCATCCCTTGTTCGTTTAGAACCTCTGGCTAGACTAATGCTTTTCTCTGTGTCTGTGTATTTGTTGCACCTGTACAAATGATGCAGTACTAAGGTTTTGTTTTTCCTTTCACCCCCTTGTTTGTTTCAAGAAGATTGATCGACATCATGCAGAGCTTTCCCAAAGTGCTTTCTTCTCAAAGGGCAGAGGAGTCTGGCTTGTGCTCAGTTTCTGTCAGTAACGGTGTGTTTACCTTGCAGCGGGGACCCGATCCCTCGTGTGGAGTACACTGCGGAGGAAATTGCTACCTGGTGAGCAGTGATTTAATCTGTGACCTTTAGGGGCTTCACCACCAGAATCTGGGAATCAAAACCTAAATGGTATGGGCATGATGTATTGAAAAATGTATCAGGAGTACAAGTATCCCACTTAATGGCTTGTGCAGGTAATTTGTTGTACAGAGTTTTATAGTAGGAACTGCATTTGGGAGAACAAATTACCTCCAAAACAGTGATGCCCTGTCTCCTGCTCTCTTGAGGCTGCACCGAGAGCACTTTCACACTGTAGCCCTGAGGAATCATAGAATCATAGAATTGTTAAGGTTGGAAAAGACCCTTAAGATCATCCAGTCCAACCATTAGCCCACCACCACCAAGTCTACCCTTAGACCATGTCCTCAAGCACTGCATCTACCTGTCTTTTAAACACCTCAAGAGATGGGGACTCAACCACCTCCCTGGGTAGACCGTTCCAATGCTTGATGACTCTTTCAGCAAAGAACTTCTTCCTAATATCCAACCTAAATTTTCCCTGGTGCAACTTGGGGCCATTTCCTCTAGTTCTGTCACCTGTTACTGGGAGAAGAGACCAACCCCCACCTCATCCTCCCTGTGAGCCTCCTCAGAGACTGAGGTAGATAATTTGGAGTCTCACTTCTCTAAGGGTACCTGGCTTAATGGCAGACTCTAAAGGGCAGTTATCATAACTGCAGAAAGATGCTTGAGGCCCGTGGAGAATATCTGTGTGGTACCTTGCTGTCCTCACTTAGGAAACACTTGCTTTGAACATGATTCTTTCCAGGAGTGTCAATGCAGGAGTGACTCTGAGGTTTATATGAGCTGAGTATACAGGCTTCTAAACAAGGTCATCTCCTGATTATATTGACTGTCTTTATAGTGAAACTCCAGGAGCTAGCCTACAGCAAGTAATAGTTTAATTCCAGTTAATTCCTGTTATAAAATCTTCTGACCTTCAAGGTCTCAAATAGGTCTGTGCAGACACAACTACTGACTTTGCAGGCTCATTTGGATGTAGATCTCTATGTTTACATACCCCATCAATGTGCACAGACATAGGCTTCTTGTCAGACAAAGGCAAAAAGACAAAAAACCTAGAGGCATGAGTCCTGAATAGTATATAACCAGAGGATTGGAGAGGGCTAAAAGCATGGACACTGAACATCTGCTACCTCTTGTCCTGAAGGAAGGAGGTGTACAGCACCCTGAAGAGCCTATATCCCACCCATGCCTGCAAGGAGTACCTTGAAGCTTTCAACCTACTGGAGAAATTCTGTGGCTACAATGAGAACAACATCCCTCAGCTGGAGGAAGTCTCCCGCTTCCTCAAAGGTGGGTACAAGCCTGGAGCACCTAGAACCAGGGTCTACCAGGGCTGCAGCTACAGCTGGAAAACATGAACCCAAAGGAAGAACGTGTAAGGTGGTGGGTACTGTAGCTAAACACTGGGGCCTGCAACTGAAGGTCAACCCAATAGTCAAATGATCCCACTGAGCATCTGAAGAGCAGGTATTGCTCCCTAATAGGAGCAGAAGGATTAAACTTGGCACAGCAGAACCTTTAGTTTCCAGTACCAATGCTTTTGCTCTCCGTGTTGAGAACACAGTGCACCAGCACAGCCTGTGGGCAGTGCACCCCTGCAGAAGTGGTATGTGGTGTTTCAGAGAGGACTGGCTTCCAGCTCCGGCCGGTGGCTGGCTTGCTGTCAGCGCGGGACTTCCTTGCCAGCTTGGCCTTCCGTGTGTTCCAGTGCACTCAGTACATCCGCCATGCATCCTCGCCCATGCACTCCCCTGAGCCGTGAGTATTGCTCAACCCTGATGGCCTCCCCTGCCCTGCCATCCTACATCACCAGCAATTCACCTTTCTCCCTAAGGGATTCACTCTGTCTGTTCCTGACCATGTTTTCCTCCTTTTCCCTGGGCATCAACAGGGATTGCTGTCACGAGCTGCTGGGACATGTCCCGATGCTGGCGGACAAGACGTTTGCCCAGTTCTCTCAGGTAAGGTGGTCACTGCTTCCTCACCCCTGCGGGGCAGGGCTCAAGATGAGAAGCAGATTGACTCTAGTCCCATCACCTAAACTCTTCTTGTTCTAGGACTTGTTTCTGTTAAATACATTGCTCTGGAGCCCCAGTGATGGACTGAGAACCTTAATAGAGAACAAAAATGTCAGACTCCACAGCAAAGCGCTGTTAGCCAGAGCATGATGAAGGCCCAGTAGATCCATGGCAGCTCAGGGCAATAATGTCTATTGTATCAAGGCAATAAAACAGAACAAGCCCTCAGACTGAATCTGTCTTGGTGTTCACCCCTTCCCTTCTCTTCACAGGACATTGGATTGGCATCCCTGGGAGCAACCGATGAAGAAATCGAGAAACTTGCAACAGTAAGTTTTCCTCATTGCTGGATGGGGACCCTGACCCCTCCAGCAGCACTTGTGCAGTATCAGGGTGACAGGTCTAGCCTGGTCTCCCTAGAGTTGCAGGCTCAGAGCCCCTACCTGGGCTGCCCCAGCTCTGCTCTTTCACGATGACGGTGCAGAGTGGAGATCAGTTAAACAGCAGAGCTCGCTTGCACATTAACCCAATTTTCTCAGGCACTGGAGTATCATCAAGCATCGTATTTCTAATGACAGCACTGCTGGGACACTTTGGGATGGGATTAAATGACATCCGCTTCCTTTGGCTCTCCCTTGGCAAGGTGACCCATCCTGCTCCAAGGGCACTGAGCGGCAGCACCGCACAGCAGCTGGGTGTGCAGGGGACCAGCCCAGGGACACAGTTTATATCTGTCCTGGCATGGCAGCAGCTTAGTGTAGCACTTTGCTCTGTCAGCGATGGGTTCAGGCTAAGAAGAGGTGACAAAGTGCCAGGCTCCCATTAATTTAAACAACCCCAGACCCTGGCAGCAATGCAAGGGCTCAAAAGTAGCTGGGAGACGAAGATGAGAGACTATCCTCTATGCGTTTTTCTTTCTCTCTTCACAGCTTTACTGGTTTACAGTGGAGTTTGGGCTCTGCAGACAGAATGGGATAGTCAAAGCCTACGGGGCCGGGCTCCTGTCTTCCTATGGGGAGCTCATTGTAAGTCCCAGCATAACTTGCCTTTCTGCTCTAGATCCTATACAGCAAAATGTCTTTCTCTGCACAGCAATAATGACTGCACAATCTGTTCTCCACTTCTATCACATATGTGCTCTTCAATCCCCTTAATTTCATGCTGGCATTTTCCTGCTGTGTCCATAGCACTCTTTATCAGATGAACCAGAGGTGCGGGACTTTGACCCTGATGCTGCTGCCGTCCAGCCCTACCAGGACCAGAACTACCAACCTGTATATTTCGTGTCCGAGAGCTTCAGTGATGCCAAAAGTAAACTGAGGTAGGTCTGGCCAGTGAGGGCAGACCAAACAGAAGGAAACTAAGCTGTAATGTATTGAAACAGGGTTTGCTTTCAGTTCATGGTTTCAGAACTACTCTGGAAACCGTTGGCAGATTCCAGATCAAAGAAAAGTGATTCTCCAGTTCCTACAGGGTCCAACTTCAGTCACTTGGATTCACCCAAGGACACCCCAGAAATATGACTGACTTAAGGCAGGGATGGAGTGGGAAGCACTCTTGGAGACAAGACTGAGGAGTTATACAAGGGACAAATCTAGCTCATCTGCCTAGTTCCTATAGGAAGGAGTTAGATAGTATCTCCAGTTCCCAGGCAAGGAAAAGCAACATAACAGAAGACTGATGGTCCGGGAATTGGAGGCCCATACCACCCACCAGGATGCCCTCTACAGCCTTGCTGCAGAAGGGCCAAATGATAGAGGTCAGGTACCAGCTATCTCTCACAGGAGCATCTTGCTTCTTGTTCTTCAGAAACATGGCACGGATTTCTGCGTCACGTAAAAGTGTGCTCTGTGCGTGAAAGTTTTAGGAGAGAGCTGAAGAGCTTCTCAAAATGATGGCATTCTCTGAATTTAGGATGCAGAAAGATGTTTATCTTTCTGGGCAGCTGCTGGGCAGCTTACTTTTTAGTAGCTCACACAAAACCACATTTTCTCGATGAGGATAGATTTATCCATGGAAAAAAAGAAAAGGAAAATTTTGCTTCCTAGGCTGGTTAACATGGGTTAGCAGGCCCCAGAGAGCATCCCACATGTATAATTGGATTTTCCCATCCCATGGGACTGTAAAGAGGATTGAGAGGTGCAGCACTACGCACAGACATCTGTGCAGAAGAGCAGTTTCTTGGCCATATCCAGAGTTGTCCACGGGAGAAAAGCTTGGTACTTTAACAATTGACCAACAGGAAAACTTTGCCTATACCATTTTATCTCAGTTTGGAAAAGGAATGGGATGAGATGAAGTAATACACAATGGACATGATTTTGCAAGTGGGCAATGTCATGTAAATAACCTGGTGAGATCTGCTATATTTCAACTTCTGCCTTTATTACCCTCATTTGCACTATTCATACAACTGAGTCTATAGCTGTGCAAAGCAAGCACCCATCCTCTCACACACACTGGGCTGCTTTTAAAAAAACCCAACCGTTGCCTAACAAGTCATTTCCTTGACTTTAAAAATGAACAGCATACCACATACACAGCCAGGATTAGGCTGGAGGGTTTTGATAGTGCAAGCACTGTAAAGCATCCTCTTTAAAGAGCTCAGAGGCCATGCAGATGCTGCTCTATGAGGTAAAAGTATTAAAACACCTACATTTTTTTGCTGTACTGGCAGCTGCCACCATGAACCCGATTATCAGTGTTAGCCCTTAGAAAAGCTTGCTTTCCCAAAAAGAAAATTTTCCACCACTTTTTCAGGGTGGATACTCCCCTCTCCCCACTTCCAGTGCCCTTCCAGGCATCCCATGTCATACTTGCATGCTTGGAAAAGGTGTCAAGTGAACTCCCCCATGTTGGAGGGTAGGTACCTAACCATCAGCTCATGTGCCAATGAGTCACCACTGTGGCTGACAGCGTTAACAAGGAGGTGAGCTAGCCCTTACCTGGGGGAGTTGGGGTGCGTGTGGCTGAGATGACCTGCATCTTTTAGGATGCAACGTGTTTAATGCAGACCCCCCCCCTCTGCTTGCAGTTTTATTTTTTGTTTCCGCACCAGCATGGCAGTTCCCTGCCATCGCCAGCCTGTCGGGGCCGGCGGCGGCTCCTTCCCTGCCCAGGGGAGAGTCCGAGCCGGAGGAGCGGCCGAGGGGCGAGGGATGCTCTGCCGAGCCCCGCGCCACAGCAGTCCCGCCTAGCCACAAGAGGGTACTCTAAGCTAAGCGATTCCGGAGAGACAGGGCGGGGCGAGGAGCGGGCCTGTGGCTAGGTCTGTTTGTCTTCCCAGGCCTGCCCAGCATGAGATTGTAGCCACGAGTACCAAAATAGAGATTCACAGCTCCGAGGTAACACAGCCGCCAAGGAAAAATAATAAATCCCCTGCCCTGACAGGTGGACAAATCCTGGTGTTGGAGGTGAGCATGAGCATCTAACCTTACCCGTGATTGGTTTTTCACTGGACTGCGTACTTTTCCATTAGAAATGTAGCAGCCAGGTCTTGCTCTTGATAGGTACCAGGCAATAACAGGCTCACCACTGAGATCTGGAGTCCAGGTTGCTTTGGGTACAATAGTGCAATATTGCTCAGCCACGTGGCTATGGTGATGCTACACTCCTATCCCCTTGCCCAGGCCTGAGCCACTGCCTGTCAGATTTGTCCTTAATACAGCTTGCAGCTAGTTTCCCTCTCCCCAAGCAGAGATTAGTCAATAAATGAATGTCAGAAAGGATTTAGGAATTTAATACTGTAATACAACAGGCTTTCCCTGCAATTAGCTTTTAAATCTCTTTGGCATTTTTGAAAAAGATGAAAAAAAACAATGGAAGTGGAAAATGCCTGGTGATGCCCACCGACATGACCCATTCAGGGCATCCCCCCATTTGATGCAAGCCCATGGTTTCAGCCCATGGAAACATGCAGTCAAACTCAAGGTCTTCCTTGCTGAACAGGAGGGATCTCAGCTACTGCTATAGCCCTGTGGAGGGAAACCTGAGGTTTTGTGCTGACCTAGAAACCCTGCCTAAAGGAGGCATGTTGTGATCCAGGTGAATGATTTTGGGTGGGAGGCAGACTCAGGACCCATCTCTTGTATCCTTGCAGGAGCTACGCAGCACATATCAAGCGGCCCTTCTCTGTGAAGTACGAGCCCTACACCCACAGCATCGAGCTCCTGGACAGCCCTCAGACGATCTGTCACTCCCTGGAGAGTGTAAGGGATGAGCTTCACTCGCTGATTAACGCGCTCAATGTTATCATTTAATACGAGAACTGGGCTCTTTCCTTCCCTTGCAGCCCCAAAGCTGCCTGCTCTGCCCTTGACTACTTTCTGGCTGATAACTCCTACCTGTCTTCTCCAAACATTTGCACCACCGCCTGTCACCACGTGACCCCAACAGCTTTCCACTTTTGTGTGTAGGGCCAGCTCAGGGGAGGGCAGAGGGATAGACCCAAGGCCTGCTGGTACTTTGGGTAGCTTTTCTATTGACCGCTGGAAGAGGCTTAACACAGACCAAAAACATGGCCAAGCGTGCAAGACAAAGCCGAAGTCACAAGCTGTGTGCTAGATTTCTGTGCACAAGAAAGAGGAAAACCTTCTCTATTATTAAAAAAAAAAAATCTATTTTTTGCAGTTTAAGAGAATAAATTGATCTTTTTTTTAGCCCCAAAGCAATTCCTACAGCAACCTCATGAGAGACACTCAGTCCCCACCATCTCCTGCCTCTTACAGCCTCATACATTTGGAAAATGCAGAGCTGCACTAAGAAACTTCTCTGCCTAAACCAACCCTATGAGGTTTGAAATTCCAGCTCCCTGCCTCTCCTTAGTTTCTTGCACAGGGGGATGCTTAGGCACAACTCCCGGAGCTGCATCACCCCCCCAGGCTACACTAAACATCATAGCATGCTTTCACTTTTCCAGCCTATCACACAGGTACAGTGTTGTCTTGTTCTTAGATATCCCAGTGTCACTGTCACCTGATGTAGCTCATGCTATTGCTGGCCATTTCCAAAGAAGGTAACATATGGTTAGGATGCTCAAACCCAGTTTCATCCAGCTTTCACTGTAGATATGAATGACTTGGTCCGACCCAAAGCTCTCAGTTTTCTTCCCCCCCTGCTTTTGCCCTTCTTATCTTCTTGCAGGCTGTCTCATAGCTTAGCAGTTTGCTCAGAAGTTTGGCCCAAGGTTATGCAGCTGTGCAGTATCAGCTGGACTTGGGATGCGTGGAGGCAGCTAAACAGCTGTGGGGGACAGTGAAGGGGAGAATTACACGTATTTTTTTGCATGGTTAGTTGTAACATTTCTGTATAGGCTTTTACCATCCTTTTCCACTACATATGATTATTATAATTTCCTCTTTAAAGAAATGCAAGGCTTAGAAGTCAAAATATGTCTATTAGGAGTAAGTATCCTCCAATACTTAGATATAATATCACTGTCTGGTGTTACTTCTACCATGGCTCTGTCATAATAGTTTACAATCTATTACACTTTATCCCATTTCAGACCTTCACATACATAGTCCTCAGTTCTCTCAAACTTTAACTACTTAGCTACTGTCACCACCTCATCTCCAGCCTGCTTCAATCCTTCCTTTCTGTTTTCTTTCTTATTTGACAGCCCTTCCCGCCCCTTCCTAAATTGCTTTAGAAGCTGTTATTGAAATCAGCAGTTCAACACTAGGACTAGCTGATTCTCCTCAAGTTGTTCCTCCTTGGAGATTGTCTTGTAACTGAATAAAACTACTGAGTTCATTCACTTATTGTAATTTTAGAGCACTTATTCCAAAACTTCAGCTATGATTTCCCAATCTGGGTGGATCCAGATCTTGAGCTGTAGCACTCAAGGCTCCCTTAAGGTCTGTAAGTTTTTAATTTGGGGTCTTACATTATAATTATTATTTTTATATTAAGTAGCTGGAGCAAGCTATGCAAGACTAAAGAAGTTTAGGTAACAGGTGTACTATCTAGCCATGAAATTCTCATTGGTCACTCTAGTAAAATGGATGAAAATAAAGCTCCAAACAGGCAAGATGTAACAATGAAGCCTGTATAGTTGATGCACAGCTTATGGCCTTGTTAGCCACAGCGGTTCCGTGTTACTGGCCTGCAGGTCACTGTTCTTCCTCTCCTTTGGTAGTCTCCAGTTCCTGGGTTACTGCCCACAGTGAGTGCAGCAAGGGTGCTGCAAACCCTGCAGTGATAACAGGTTCCTGGTCAGGACTGAGCAGGGCATCTCCGTGGAGGTATTTGATTTCTGATCTGGCCTTGAAACCCATAAAGGTCTGAAGATGGTCACCTCTAGTTCTCCTAAGTGCTTTACAGTCATTATCTGCCTTGTTAAATGTCTAAAATTAACGCAATTTATAAAAAACCCAAAGCTATTAATATGGTGTGAAAAGCCAAGTTAAAAATCATCGCAACTGCAGGAGCCCTCAACTCCTCCGCCTTGCCTCAAGAGTCTGCGTTGCTGTTCCGTGACTCTGTCAGCTGTTGCTTGTTTGAGGAGCTGTAGTAAAATCTGTTGCCCTACAAAAATAGAAAATAAGCAAATCTCAAAGCACAAACCAGCCCTGTTAGTATACAAGCATATAAACAGATCTACTGGAGGGAGCCACATGGGAGGTAAACACGGCATGGGCAGCACCTCTCCTTGCTTCGGAGAGAGGAGGTTGAGCTGGGGCGTGCTGTAAGTGCAGGGCTCTGGTGGAACAGGCGCCGGAGGTTCCTCTTTGGGGCATTCTTGACAAATTCATGACAGATTCCAGAATTATTTGGCCCCTCAGGAGGAGGTCTGAGAAAACAGGAACTTGTATGTATTTACCATTGCCCTCATCTATTTAATATCTTGGAGGATTTATCCTATTAGTAACATAAATCCCCTTTCATTTTGCATCTAATTCTTCTTCCTTTTTATTTCATTTCAAACACATTTCTTGGCCCTTGTTTCACAACACCTATATGAACTCTATTATTTTCTCATTTTACCTGTTTTTTCTTATCTTGCTGATTCTACCCAAACCTTGATTTCTTCTTTATTCTGCCATAATATTTTAGGTTCTTGGACATAGGGCCACCAAAGAACAGGCTGTCCAAACAAAACAAGGTAGAGTTGTAAACCAGTCCCTAACCTGTCATTGCTTCTTAAAGCTACTAATATCAAGGTTAGCTTTCAGCCTGTCATTTTGGATACTGTCCTACAATTTTCTGTAGTCTATTTTTAGTAGTCTGACTCATTTCTTTCTTCCAGTCTGCAGGATTGCAGGTGGTAGTGTATATGAAGTCCTTGTTTAATCCCTGGGTTACTCATCAAGGCTCAAGTTAGTTCACTTACAACTCCCCTGTCCTTCATCTCATCCCATCCCAGCTGTTGTTCCTTACCTATGGACAAGTTTCTTTAGTGCAAGTTTGCAGTTCCAGCAGCTGTATTCCTTTAGGCAGAAGATGCTCAACCCATCCTGGAAAGATATTAATGGTGACAAATAGAAAGTGATACATTTATTTAATTTGGGAGAGTTTATGTGAATTATACTTTTGCAGTGTTTTCCAGGGTCCTTTGTTTAGCCAATGCAATAGGGATGGCAGCTTTCTTTTACTACTCCACCTTTACACTGTTGCACACCTTATGCCATTTTTATTTATGACCTCAATTTCTTGTTTCATTTGGGGCCAAATATGAATTCTTTTCACTTTTTTCAGAGTACCATGTACTCCTAAACATATCATTATGACAGTCTTGCTCTCATTCAGCCGGTCGCAGCCCACCTTCTCTTTCAGCTGATTCCTGTTTGGGGCTGCAGTAAACAAACTCTGAGACAATTTATCTACTTGCTTACTAAATTGTTTCTAAGTATTGCTTTTAGTCTTCTCATGTCCTTTAACATCCTTCACAAATATTTTATTCCTGCTCTTCCTCTAAGCTGGTAAAATAAACCTGCTTATTTTCATGAGTGTCCCATTATGTGCTTGCCATTGCTTTTCTCCCTATCAGACATCCAGTATTTTATTCTATTTTCAGCATAGTAGCTGCCTGTAGAGAGATATTGTGTAGAGGGGTCTGTCTTTTATTGACAGCCTGTAAGCTCCTTGGCATGATTTGGAGGAGCTCCTTGGCTCCTCTCCCTACTTTCCCCACCATTTGTTCCTTCATTCCACTAATAGAAATATCTTGGATTGTTTTTCCTCCTTGTTCATATTTAGCACTCTTATGAGTGCACAATACTTTTGGTTTATTGAAGGTTTCCTTTAAAAGGATATCCACATTAATATACATTTCTTCTCTGTGTGCTCAAGAGCAGAGTATGAGTAGTCTAGGGTATAACTGGACCATTGAGGTGGAAAACCTAAAAGACAATCACAGCCCAAGCTGCTTCTAACCAGGCTTTCACATGGCCAGGGAAATGTTAGTCCAGTACCTGGAGAGAGAAGGACTCATATGCTACTGATATCCATTCTCCTTCACCATTTTTCCATAGCAGTACTGCTCCCACAGAAACATCTCACGTTGAAATGACGATGATGATTTTTCTTTGACTGAGAATCTTAGTGCAGCAGCTTTTCAAGCAGCTTCTTTCAAGTTAGATAAAGCATTGTCTTGTTCTTTGCTCCAGCTCCCTTCCTGATTCTTTTTCTGTCATTTCCCTAATGCTTTGCTGGTACTAGCAAAGATGGATATGCTGCCATAAGATACTAGCACAGTTACAGATATGCTGCCATAAGAAATTAAATCCTCTCAGCACTCTTTGGAGTTGGGGCAGATCAGTGGGAGTTTGTATTTCACAGAAAGTTTAAGCTTTCTAGCATCTATCCATCTTCTTGTTTCACCAATTCAAATTCCCAAGCAGTTAAATTGGGGTTGCATTAATTGTGCCATATTCAAACTGACTTCAAATCCCATTTGGTCTATCAGTTTTACAACTCACCTACTTCTCTCTTGTACCTCTTCCTCTCTAGCTGCAGTCCCCCGAATATCATTCATGTAAGACAATTTCTTTTCTTTGTTCCCCCAGATACCATCATCCAAACACTTTCCTAACTCAAGTGTGTGCAGCAGGGCAGGTGCTTGTCCCTGTGGGATGCAAGTAAAAGTACACTGTCTGTCTCTTAATGTGAAAGCAGCTCTGTAATTTGCTTCTTCCCCTGCATATTGCCATCTGGGAGTTTGCTGTGCGTCATGGGGCTGCATCTGTGCTGCTAGCTCTTCTAATTCATCCACTGTCCAAGGAGCCTGAACCATCCTCAGGGCTGCCAAGAGCAATGGAGATACCTGTCCTCCATTGGAAGTGAGTGGTTGGTACACAGTATGATGTCCTGCTGATGTTCAAACAGCTCCCCACCAGTTCATTAAAGACTCCTCACCTGCCTCAATCTTATGGACTGATGTTAGTGTTGCCAATTGCATCCTTGTCTTATCATTCTGCAGGGCAATTTGATTAAATGTCCATGATAGTATGATCAAATGTCCACGGAAGTGCCCAACATGCAATGAATAAAAAATGGTGAAGTATGTGCTCTAATCAATTAATTCCCTTTTAATTCAAAAGTTGGAGTAGTTTCTTTAAGCCCTACATTTCACTCTGCTCTTGTGCTTTCACTCTGTGACTTCATATCCACAGTTACCTGCTTCACAGCCACTTTTTTATTTCATTTTAAGTGCTACAGCAATTTGATCTGTTGTACTTGTCTGCCCCGGGACAGCACTCATAGTCTTCATGGGATATGCTGCTATTCTCAGCTTCTCTTCCTTTACCCATTTGCCCATATCATCATTGAAACCATCTTCCTCTGATGGCCCCCGATCCAGTTCTCTCCACTTCCTGCAGCTATGGTAGTTATTTTTAATTTTTGCATCCCAATCTGCTTTTGTAAGTGTCTAATTTTAGGTTTGCATTTACTATGATCAGGTCCCTTTTGAGTTCTCCCTTGCTCCAGGGTGAATCACTGCACTATATATGTTAATTCCTCTCTTTCCTTCTGCAGTTTTTCCTTCTCTTTTTCAAAATTCATCTGATTATCTAATTGCCATCGTGCCTCCTTATTGCCTTTTTGGGCCACTAGATGGTATTCCTTTTCTAAAGACAAACTTATTTCAAGTCACTTGACAGACTCTTTTGAAAGACAGTTTTCTCACTGGAGGAGCTGATACTCTGATGTTGCTTTGGCCCAGTCATCACGGATTATTGCTGCTTCCCATACCAGTCCCACTAATAGAGGTGGCATATCCTCAGCTCTCCCTTAATCCACTCTCCCCTACCAGAGAACATTTGGTCTCTATCACCCATCAGCTTCCTGTGGGCTGGAGAGGCGCCCACAGCCCCTGCTGTAATCTCTGATATTGTTGGGATTTCCTGTGGCCCTTCAGTATCCCTGTTTTCAGGCTTTTTTCCTGAGTCTTTTTAGATTTTTCCCATGCTTTCAATTTCATCTTAAGGTATCCCCTTGAGTATTCTGCACAAGGCTGGTCAGATTTATGGAGTTGCCTTGGACAAGATCACTCAGAAGAAAAGACTTTGAGGATCTACCCAGTCACAGCCTCCAGCAAAAGATGCTATAAATTCCCTTTTCCTGACAGTGGAGCAGATTTGTAGGATTATGTGGCTGCTTAGAGCTAAGCATGAGCTCATGTCCTTTGGGGTGGGTTATGGGAGCCTTCATGCCATTTTTCCAGACCTCACCAATCGTGGTTGCAAGTTCTGTAAAAAGTGACCCGGAGAAAGCTGAGGTGATGGGTCAGCCCAGGTTAAACCCTCCTGTAGATGAAGCATGGGCTGGCGAGGGAGGAAGAAAGGAGAAAAGCCTTCCTCTGAGCCAGGCCCCACCGTAGCCTCTGGTATCTGTGTGTCCCGGTGCCTCGCTGAGTGGTGTCCTGCTGTTGTCGCTGCTGCTGTAGCTGGATCTGTCTGTCTGTCTGTCCCTCTGTGTAAAGAAATATGAAACAGAATTATTTTTCATTTCAGAATCGTGCTGCTGCTGACATGATATTAAGAATTAAAAAAAAATATATATATTTCTGGTCTAGCATCCTGCATTTGGTTCTTGCCTCCTTCTGCTGTCCAGATTGAAGCCGGCTATCTTGCCCGCAGGCAGTATACATATCCAACCTGGGGCGTTACAACAGGAGATCCACAATTGGGGCACATGCCCAATGTTAACCCAGAGGGGGAAAACGGTCCCTTGTTTGCAGACGAGCTGATCCAAGCTTTTTTTGCTGAGATATTGCACAAGTACACGTGGAACAGCAGTGGGGAGGTTTCTTTTGACCAGTAGCACACCTGGGGCTTGCCTGAGCCACATGTCTTCTCTCCCAGCATTTCTTTCTGTTCAGTTCCGGTAACACTGACTGTGTAGGAACGCCGGTGTACGCGTGGTACCTCACAATGTGGTCTCATTTGTGTGGCTATGCAACCCCAATCCTAAATGTGTTGAACGCCCTTCTAAGAGTAATTAGGAGATGGATCCTGCTTCCTTAAGCATAGGCACTATTTTAGATGACCTAAGGTGCCTCCTGCATCAGTGTGGGAGCGGAGAAAGAGATACAGGATGCCCAAGAACTGGAAAGCACTCCCCAGAGATCAGAAGAGATGCCCAAGGCCCCATTAGTGTCTCCTACTCCGGAGTTATCCTTATGTTTAAGGATACTAATTCCAGTCACTGCTGCAAGCTTGGCTTTTACGTGAAAGCCAGACTCTTTTCTCTTGTGAAATCCCTTCCAGAATCATGGGCAGAGGTGGATTAATGTATTGCCAGCACAGATCTGGACCATGCATTCGAGCACCCCAGCACCATCTGAGAGGGAGTTTCCTACTTTAGGACTTGTAAGGATACCCTGTATCTTCACAGTGCTCGTTAAAGTGTTACAGCTGTAATGAATTCATCTTCATTACACACTTGGGAGGTAGAGGAGTACTCTTGTCCCTGTAAAAAGCTGACAGATAAAAGGAGACAGAGATTCAGAGAGGCTCAGACCAGGCACAGAGCCTGAAAAGTAATTACATGCCTAAACAGCTTTGGGAAGAAGCGTCTAAGTGGCAGATCTGGGGCTTGAACCTCTGTCAGCCCCCTCAGGACCAAATCTTCTCGTGCTGTGATGGTTCAGATCAGAAGAACTCAATTATTTACAAATCCTACAGCCGCAGGTATGTGTGCGCACATGCACCGCCCCAACCCCCGGAGACAGGGTTTGATTCGGATAAGACCTGAGCTGTCATTCATGCTACTAATCCAGCTCAAATCAGACTTGTTATTTTAAATCCCCCAGGACCAGAGCAGGTACTGCACTTTCCACCGCAAAGAATTTGTTTTCAGCTTTCCAACACTTGTTCGTTACAGTGTTTGGGAAAATGCTTTCTAGAGGAAAGATGATCTTTTGACATTTTTCTGGCAGAGCTGGAAGCAGAAAGTGTTTGAAATGTCTTGAAAACTGATAAGGAGGCTATTTTATTGGTTTGGGGTTTTTTTTTGGGGGTGGGGGTGTTGAGTTTTTTTGTGGGTTTGGGTGTTTGTGGGTTTTTTTCTAACTGAATAGGGAGGTTTGCAAAGATTAGGTAAAGGCTTACCAACCCCATGGGACTACACCACAGGAGCGCTACCATAGTCTTGCACAACTCTCACTGTGCAGCTGGTAGGGCTGACGCTGACAGGTCAATAAAATGAGATTAGACAATTTTTGGACTTGCAAGAGCTGTGATTCAAATGAACAAAGGGTTTGGTTTTTTTTTTTTCACGTCTCTGTTAATGAATTCACTTCAACCATCTTAAATACAGTGTACATCACCCAGGAGTGGCCGGAGCACGTGTACATGTTGACTTCTGTACCGCAAACTTCCCCAAACCATGTATGTCTATGGGTGATCCATACACACTCCTCTCACAATCCCCAGAGCCTATCCTCCAGAACTGTAGAGGGTTTGGGTCCTGATCTAAACTTCCAGTACACAGACCCCCAATCCAAAATACTCCTTCCAGCTTCCACTGGCCACTATCACGTGTTTCTGGAGATTAGAGCAACTGGCTTTGAAACTCATGTGAATCACAGGTTTGAATTAGACCTGAACTACAGCAATCCAAGCCCAGACAGGCTCAGTGGTGGGCTCCAGTGTCTGATGGGGTCAAGGCCCACCCTCGCTGATTTTCCTGGGAGGATAATGATGCAAAATCGATTTTTCCCCCCTGACATTAGTTCTGCTTGGTCTCTTTGTGATTATTTTCTCTGGGCACAGCAGGGTGAATTGATCTACAAAATATTTGCAGGGATAGTGAAGGATTAAGTATCTCACACAGATAGTTCAATGCAACAGTTGTTACCCAGGACGGCAGAGAGAAAAGCAGGGTGGGGTAAGGGAGTTGTTCATTTTCCTTCCACTAAGGTCAGCCTTAAATAACTCTCCCACCTCTCTCAGAGGCTGAGACAAGATAATAAGGACAAAAATGTCAGAGCAAAGCATGTGGCCCCTCTATTTACAGCAAAGGCCAAATCACTAACCAACAGATCGGAGCTTGCTTTCTAAACACCGATAAGCGGCAACTTTGAATTAACAGCCTTGGTTCCTCTGCTGCTGTAAATCAGCCTGACCCTGACTACCCGCAGCACCCCAGTGCTTCCCCCGGAGCAAGAGGCTCCCTCTCAGGAGGAGGGGGTTGCAGTGGCAGGCTCACCCATCCTGGCCCCCAGAGATCACTGTGCCTGGCTCCAACACACCCCTGCCTCCCCCTCCCCAGCCCCCTAACATTAACAAGCCTTATCAGTAGGATTTACACCTCCTTGTCTAGGGACTTGTAGGCAAGTCTATGGACTGGTTGCTGGTGTGCATCCAAATCCCTAAAGTAGCTTTAAGTGCTCAAAACAACCTACTTACCCAGAGATAAGTAATGACATCGAACCTGGGAGTCCCCATGCCCTGGCAGGGGAGATCAGAGCCCTCTGCAGTGGGGTCTGGCCAACTGTGAGCAAGGGGGTGGGGTGGGGGGTGGTCAGCCCTTCTGCAAGCCCTCAGCACCTCCCAAGCCCAGCAGAGCATCCTGGGAATGAGGAATAACCAGTGTAGCTGGTGATAATGCCAGGGAGATGGATGCCTGAGATCAGCTGTGGTGGTGGGTTGGGTTGTATTCACTGTCAGATGCTGTGTTAGGAGAGAGTTGTGATTGTTGGAGAAACAGCAATTCCCATGCACGTGATGCTGTGGGAATGAGGGTACAGTAGGAAGAAATCAGAGCTCCCACCTCAGGTCTCAGCCCCACTGGAGGCATTTGAAATGCTAAAGCTCAGAGCATCCTGTGAAGGAAAAGGAGCAAGTGGCATTCCCAGACGGCAAGCCATAACTCCTGGAGAAAACTCCTTGATGGACTCAATGTCCCCTTATGGTTGTTTTCTGAGGACCAGGTCAAGATGATCTGTTGTTGTTCTCATGGACCTCTATGACATGAAGAAGGACAGATGTGGTATCAGTGCTGAAAATGTGTATTTTTGGACTGATGCTGATCAAGCTACTTTTCCAGCACTTGTCCACTCTTTGAAAGTTATTTGTTGTTTTGTTGTTCATTACTTGTCCTCTGGCAAGGTGTCATCACCTCTTCTAATGTTTCTCTAGCTACACCAAGGATTACTTTGGGGCCATTAATAGCCACAGATTTCATTTTCTCTTCCTTGATAAGCAAACTAATTTGTTCTGCTAATAGCTGTGTCTAGGAACTATTAGCAGCTCTTAGGTGCTATTTTCTCCTCTACCTTCTAAAAAAGAGTAATATGTGGCCAGTAATTTTTAATGGGGTTAAAAGGAGCACACCTGGTTTTTTTCATGTGCTCCCCAAATCTTCCCCATCCACCTGGGTAAGAACACCTTTCATGTGTTCTTACCCAGGTGGATGGGGAAGATTTGGGGAGCTTCGCTCTAGGGATCAGTAAATTTGGTCTGTTTTGCTTGGGTAGCTGTACTTGCATAGAGGTTTGAGCCTTCAGAGGCCATAGGGGACTAGAGTAAGATGCAGCCAAACCAATTTGCAGGTTCCATGGTCCCTGATGAGCTGGGCTGGCCAAAGATCTGCACTGCTCTGCAGAGAGTTATGATGTAACCTCTCCCAGGAGGGGTGTCCAGAGGGTTTGGGTCACAGAAGGCCCTTCTTAGAGCCCCAGCACAGCTGAAAACCTCTCCTGTCATCTCATGAAAGCTACTAGCTCTTCAGAGTTTCTCCCTGGAGCATACCAGTGAGCTGCATCTCCAGAGGTGCAGATGTACTCATGACCCACTCTGCTGTTAGCAGCTAGCCCAAAGGTGATGGAAACCAGTGGGCCAGACCTGGTTGGTTATGCTAGGCTTTGGGTTACACCCTCTGCTTTACCAATCAACCTTTTGTACTCTAAGTGGCAAGATAATGTTCCTGGACTGGAAAAGCATGGAAAATTGCGAAATCCCCAGTCTGGTAGGAGTTTCTCCATTGGGTCCAGTGGCTGGTGGGCCCATGGGGACAGCTCACATGCTCTGCACCCACTACCACCCAGATTAGTTTATAGAAATAGCTAAGATTACTCACATCCTGGTGAGTAGCTCCCTTCTCTGCTTCTACAATGCTCTTTTGAAGTGAGGGCATCTCTCATTGTCTGGCTCCAGATAAGCTACAGAGCCTCACCCTTCGCTATAGCAGGCCCACTCCCACTCAATACCATGATGGCTGCCCCACCTACCACATATCTCTGCAGGCATTACAGGATTTGATTGCAAGCATTCCCATGATCAAGCACCCACCTGGGTGTGATGCCAGGTTGACCTCCCCACCCTTCATTTCACACCACTGCTGCTGGCAGACACTGCCTTTCTATGGGTGCTTCGACAAGGCAAAGGGAGCAAAGCTGCTGGAAACCACAGGGAGACATGGAGCACCGAGGATGCTGGCTTCCCTGCTCTGAGCCATGACACTGGCTGCCCAGCACCCTGCATGGGGAGCTGAGCCAAGCCTGGAGGGGTCCCAGTCTCCTCATGCTGAATGAAAAGCTACACCTCTGTAGCTCAAATGACCCATGTGCTTGGATGCATTGTCCCAATTACACACAGCAGCTACCAGTGGCCAGATTGGGGCATTTCCAGGTGCCTCAGGGCCATGTTTTGGCAGGCTACCTGGACAGCACAGAGCTGAATTTGCAGGTGGTTCCTTCCTGGGATATTTGTTTCACAAGCCATCAAATTCACTCTCCAGGGAGAAGGTCACCACTGTGTTGCTCACTGCTCCGCTTTTGGGGCAACAGATGCCTGGAGACCAGAAGAGCAGCCCTGGCGGCGTCTGTGAGTGCTAGAGCAGCAGTGGGAATGCAAGTAGTGTTTTGGGGTCCCTGAGTGCTCTCCAAGAACTCTCTCACCTCCAGACCTGACCTTTGCTGTCAGCAAAACTTGCACGAACTTGTAATTGTTAACTAGTTCCCCAGTAGAGGGCTTGTTATTTTTTCAGGACAGGGTTCGAAAATGTTAGACATCTACAGTAGTAAAGATTTTATTGTGCTGGCAATGGACTGTAAAACTTGATTACATGACACCAGGGATTGCCTAAACCTCATTCCCACTGATGCAACTGGTTGGGGTTGGGGGGCGGTGGTGTGTGAATGAGGGTGATGGCTTTCAGTCACGTCTGGAGGTGGTTTAGCACAAAGGAGCCTGGAGCAGCCCTCTCCCACCAAGTTGCTCCCAACCTTTGGCCAAGTGAGCCCTACATGGAGCGGAGGAGCTGGGATGTCACAAAAGGCATATGGAGCAGAAATGGTGGAGAAGCATTTGGTCCCTTGCTGCTTAATGACATGAAAATCATGGGGAAGCCCAACCTGGAAGGAATAAACTGATATTTTTCTGTAGAAAAATCTTTTCTGTCAAGGAATGGGCTCCTCTGTTGGTCTCCTCTCTCAGTTCATTGCTGACATGGGAGTTTTCCACACAAGACAAAACTTTGTGCAATTTATACTCAGTTTATATCTGGTTTAAAGCACTGCCAGCATTTTCATATTCCAAAGGACCATTTACAGTAATACATTATCATTTCCAATAAATAATCAATCAAAGCAATCATACTTTGGAAGGGCAAAAAAAAACCCCAAAACGTCCTAGAAGGAAACTTTGGACAACAAAAAATTGTCTCGTGCTGGACCTCAAGAATGTGTGTTGTCTGCTATATTTTTTCCTTTCAGTAAAACTTCTGGCTTATTTTGCACACAAAAGGGATTCCTGAACACTCAGGCACAGTCAGCCCTTCCTCTGCTAGGACATGCTGCAGAAATACCACCAGCTTTTCAAAGCTACCTCCAGGATTTGGTCAGCCAAGAGTAAAAGGAGCAACACACAAATAACATGGCCCTTCCAACACAAAGTAAAACACCCCTGTGGGGAAGCTCTGGGGAAGGGGGAAGCCCATCAGGGAAGCTATCCAGAAGGGGAAGATAGTGGATAAAGGAGCCTCCCAACAAAGTCCCACTGTCAATAAAACATGAGTTCATGTGAGTTCAGATAATGTTCAAAAGTGCAAGAAGGAAAACACTAAATGGCAAACCTCAGTGTGTGATTAACGTGGGGAACACCCTGCCCCGGAGCTTTTCCAGGGGAACCACTGGCCTGAGGTCCATCAGACCTCGTGTAGTGCAGCGACCACAAGGAAAATGACTGTTAAGGGAATCTGTAGAGTAATTCTGCAAGTTGTCCTCTTTGTGAGAGATGCCGTGGGGGCTGTCTGCTCTGGAGGAAACATGACTGGCACAGGGCTTCTGCTCCTGGCTTTGACAAACTACTTTAAAATGGGCTAAAATGCCAGGTTTTATCTTGCATAGCTGCTAATTCCCTATCTTCTGGTAGAAAGAAGGTCTGAGTAAGTGAATTCCCTGTACTCGTATCTTGCTGAAACCTGAGATCCTCTTCATGGTTATACCACTAGGTCATTCAAGTACATCCAATATCTTTTTTTGAGGGGAAGGGAGACAGAGATAATGTTACACACTGTACAGAAATGCTATTAACTGTAGTTGAGCATCACAACTTGGATTTAATAGCAGGAGGCCAAAAGACCTACATGGCAAGGGATGTAACTGATAACCTTGTCTTGCATCCGTTTGAGCAAATGAGTCCCTTCTCTGTATGGTCATCAGAGATGTAGCACTTCTCTCAAGCCTTTTTGCAATCACAGTCATTTAGCAAACATATGATACTTTACACCTAAAGCCATGACAGGGTCATATGGGACTTACTACCTCTTAGATGCTGGTAGTTGGAAGTGCTTTGGCTACTCAAGAAATCAAGGGTCTGGTTCGAGTCTCAAGGCATTCTGTGGCTTTTGGTGAACTTCCTTCCAATTTATTTATATTGTGTCAAAAGAATCACATTTAAAGTAAGTTTAAAAAGCACTAGAGTTCAAACAGATGAAAATGTCTCTTTTTCAGCAGTGCTGAGCACTTGTAGTCACTATATTTGTAATAATGAGAAGTTTGAAGATCATCTCACCCCCCAGTCCTGGCCCATCATCTCATAATAAGAGCAAACTTACCAGCCAAAATGGAAGTAATCAGCTATCTCCTGGTTTTCACTGGGATTCACCAGAAATGTTTCTCTCTTCTGAAGACACAATTCCAGGCAGAGCCCCAGAAAGAAGAGCTGAGGCACTCAGAGCTCTCACCTGCAATGGAAGAGACTGAGTCTCTGTTCTGCTTAATCCCAAGCAGGAATTTGCAAGGGCACCTGGCAGATGAAGGAGAGGACCTGCTTTTCACTGGGGAAAGAGGGAAAAAATTATTGTTTTTCACACACAAAATTTCAAATGCTCTAACTCTAGCCTCACATGGAGCTAGAATGACCTCTCAAGGTCTGAGAAATGCAGGTGATATTCCTCCCCCAGCCCAAGCTGTGGACACGTGTCTCTCACTGTGCATGGCGTGGCCAGCAAGCTGGGCCACAGGCAGCCTCAGCATAATAACGTGTTTGCCTTCCTCTAACACCTGGCTGTAGCATGGTCTCACCAACAAAGCAATCCCACTGCTGCCTACTTTCCAAGCTGATATTAATCAAACAGATTAACATGTTTGCCTTTAATTTTACATCAGAAACAGCTGTTGAGCCACCTCAATGCCAGCAGTGCCTATTGCCAGCATTAGTGTAGTTAACAATCATTGCAGCTGTAATAGCACCATTATCTTCTGTTAAAAGGGTCACTGATGGCTCAGGACAGAGCTTCGTGGAAGCAAAAAACAGGTTGGATGAAATGAGATGGAAACTGCAAACTGTTGCTTCCATCTTAACTTGTATAAAGACCTGTTGATGCAATGTAGAAGGAAATTAATGTGCACAAGCAGCAAAAATTTTGGCTACGGTGTCATCAAGGAGGTGGGGCTTGTGCTAGCTCATGTGTCTCTTGAGCTAAAGCTTAGTATATAAATATGGGAAAAGGAGAATGGGGGTATGACTATAAGCAGGCAATCTTCATCTCTCAGAGCAAACTTCTCTCCATCTCTTGCTGCCACTTCTTTGGGTAAGTCTGATTGCTGCCCTTTCAGCTTCTACCTGTTTTTTGAGTTGTTGTTTTTAAGTTGATGTAGCTGGTGGTGACAAGTGCTGGATCACTAGTCCAAGAAAATGAAGTCTCCTCAGATCTTTGAACAAATTTTGTTGTTTTGGGGCCATAATTGTAAATAACAGCCCCTTTCTGACTTAGAAGAGAGAGGTTTTCCTCTGAAGGTATCTACTGATTCTGGCTCTCCTGGGCACGTATACTAAAGAGATATTTCAGCCTAGTTTGGCCTTTTGGGGGAAGTCAGCAGGGAGGCCAGGACTGATGTGAGCATGTGGATGAAGATGGACTTTTGCCCATAATCACTAGTCACTTACTATGACTTGTAAAACTTGATGTAGAAAGCACTCCTTCTCTCTTGATTATCTTTTAGAACATTTTTAGAAGGTCCATCTGTTACTTTGGTCTTACTTTCATGCCAAAGGTCTGAAAGACATAAAATGCTTGATGACAACCATTTCTCCCTCCTCGACCACCCTGCATCTCCTTTGTCTCTTAACCCTAGGTCCTCACCCTAGTCGTCATGGTTCTCTGGATCCGATCACTTCCTCTCCTGGCCCTTCTTGCTCTTTCTGGCCCCGGGACCAGCCATGCGGCTGCCAATCAGCACCTCTGTGGATCCCACTTGGTGGAGGCTCTCTACCTGGTGTGTGGAGAGCGGGGTTTCTTCTACTCCCCCAAAGCCCGTCGGGATGTTGAGCAGCCTCTAGGTAAGTCAGGCTGACCCTGAACACAATTGTATGCTATGTGATACAAAATGGTGACGCCAGGAACGTCCTCAATGAGGAATGCCAGGAATACCTTTAGCATACCAACAACATCACGTTGCCAATGAAAAGCTCTTCAGGTTAAAAAGACAGATGGGAGGGCAGGCAGGGAAAGAGGATTTATGAGGCAAAAGGAATTGTGCCTGAAAGCTCAAATTTGTCTGTTTCTCTCTGTGGCAATTACATCAGCCTGGGAGCGTTCACAGAAAATAAAGGTCGAAGGAATCCAGCAAGCATCTTTCTGCTCCAAGACAGGATCAGTTGTCCCCATCCTATTCCTGACCCATGCTTTTCTTCTATGTTCAACTGTTCACAGTTGGCTTGAAGGATGAAGACAACTAAATCGCAAGACATTTACTAGCTGTTTCCTCTTCTACTTAACATGAGACTAAGCCTTTCCTAAATTTTCCTCCTAGAACACTAGCATAACGATATCTTGTTACTCTTGTGCCTTGTTCTATGCATCACGCTTTGGGGGCTTGGGGATTTTGCACCTCGTACTGTACTTTCGTATTGCCCTAGAAACATCATCTCATTCTTGCTTTCCAGGCATTTTCTTTTTCTTGTCAGGACCTTTTTTTTTTTTTCTTTTACCAGGAAAAAAGAAAATGGCAAATAAACCTGTGATTTATTTTATATTTTCATTGGACAACTAAACCAAGATTATTTCTGTCCACAAGTTTTCAAGTTCCCGCTAGCAAGAGAGACATTCTGTTGAGTTTTGTCCATGTCCAAATATTCCAGTTCATCATTCCTTCCAAAACCATGTCCCCAGCTGTGAACAGGGACATACACAAACACTTTTGCCATTGGCTTGAGACTACATCCAGACAGTCAACAGGAGCAGATTGTTCAGAACCATTCAGGAAATGCACCGTGCCCCAGGACTGGACTGTTCTTGCATTTCCACAGACATCCCAGTTGTTACCCCAGGCTCTCAGAAGAGTAGGTAACTGTCTGAAGGTGCAGTCCCAACCCTCACCTCTCTGGAGCAGAACAACTCATTGTATTATCAACCATTGTATTACCATTGTATTAACAACTACTGTGTTATGTACCAGCTGCTTGAACCCAGGGAGTCTGCAGGGTTTTTCTTCTATTCCCCAAGCCTGTCTCAGTAAAACCCCTCTATCCCCTTGTCCCTCACACTCCAGATGTCCCCTCAGCTTGGCTCCTTCTAAGCATCACAGGATTGTTTTGTGAGAAGAAACACAGAGCCTGAAAGGTGCTACAAACTGCATCAACCCAGGGAAACCTTTGCAACTTCCTTAAAAATCTGCTCTCTGCAAAGGGGGAAGGTGTCTCTGTGGGACTCGGCAGCCAGGGATGGTGCAGTGCAGTGTACCACAGCTTGTCTTTTTCTTCCCTGGCAGTGAGCGGTCCCTTGCATGGGGAGGTGGGAGAGCTGCCCTTCCAGCAGGAGGAATTTGAGAAAGTGAAGCGAGGGATCGTCGAGCAGTGCTGCCACAACACATGCTCCCTCTACCAACTGGAAAACTACTGCAACTAGTGACAAAGCCAGGGCTGGGAGCTCAAAGCCATGGGCAGAAACACGCACTTACGCTACCGCACCTTCAAAGCAATTGAATAAACTTTGTTGATCTATTGGGAGGACTGTGCTGGTTCGTGTGTCCATGTTGTGAGGTTACCTTAAGCTGTTGTCATCTGTGCTTGGGTAAGGCAATTTTAAAAGGCCCTGAAGCCACCCATCACATCACAATACCCTCCTGCTTTCCCAATGATCTTCCCGGCATGGAGGGAGGAAGGGAGGGAAGTGGAATATGCAGTGCCGGAGCATGTACACAGAGCACCCAGCACCCTGGTGTCTGGGGTGCAAGGAAGAGAGTGCACAGAACACTGAATAAAGTTTCTCTGTCTAGAGAAACATCACAGGGGAGTATCTGTGTAAATGTCATGCTGATCAGCTTCCCGCAGTTCACACCTCAATTGTAGGGAGGCAGCTGGGAGACCAAACATCCTCAGCTCCATAGTGGAAACAGTTCAGATTAAGCGAAGAAGTCACCTATGAATTGTACCCAGAAAAATCATGGATGACCACTGTGACCAATTTTGAAAGTGTGTCCAGCTCTTCCCTTCTGCTTGCGGGAGACTGAGGCAGAGTCCTTGCTGTGGGGCGTGCTCGTGGTTCACAAATCATCTGCATATTGGGGATTTCATCCGAAAGGAGTTTTGAGTATATTGGCCAACAGCAGGGTGTTTCAGGGCAACATCCCTGCTCCTGCTGCTGCAAACATCCTTCAAGTATCTGGTCCCAAAATTGCTACTTTCTTGGAGGAAAAGCTGCCATGGCAATACCAGCTGGCTGGGGTGGCAGAAAGCATGGGAAAGGGTCATGTCCTCTCTGCCAAAGGACTTCCATTTCAGCAGAGTGGAAGCCATGCAGGAGGTCCTGGTGAGAATGGATCAGCCTGGCAGAGGTGGCAGTAGTGGCCAGGGCTGCGTTTTGCTGCTGGCAGATTTTGAAAGCTGGTCTGTGAGGAGGCTTTGGTTTTAACAGCCTCTTTTCCCAAACCAGATCTGATTGCCTCCATTAGAGCCATGTAGATGGAAGCTGCAATCTCATCCCTGCCACAATTTGTTGCTCACATTCCTATCATGAACACAAAACTGCCAAAACAAAAGGCTGGAAGAGTAGCCAGAGGAGCTGCTGAGAAGAAGACACAGCCATAAAACAGGAAATCAGGAAGTCCCAGTGGATGCATCCTCGTGGTGCTCTTCCTTATGGGCTTTCTTAATGCATCCAAGAGCCTGTGTCAGGGGCTCCCTCCTGCAGCTGTCGCACCAGTGCTGCTGTGCTGGTGCCACTGCATTTGCTTGTATGATCTGGAGGGAAAGCACATCCCTAAGTGCTCCCCTCCACAGCTGAAAACCCAAGGCTTGAGTCACCAGGACTTGTCCTGCCCTCATTCAGAATATCAGAGATGCATCTTGCATTTCAGAGATAGTCCACTCATGTTCATTGTCCAAGGGACCAGTAATCACGTTCTGCAACAGGCATGGTGGTTCCTGCATCCACCCTTGTTTATCCAGAGCTGTTTATCTGCTGGCACTCCTGCCACAGCAGTGATGCTTGGGTGAAGACAGCTCTTCAGAGATGCCCAGCTTGTTTCCTACCCTCTGCCATTGTTTGGTTTGCTCGTTTGTTTGTTTGCTTTTTCTGAATGCTCTCAATTAGGACTGGTTGGGAAATTGCAAATGCCACGTTTTTCACTGGAAAATGTTGATTCATCAAAACCAGCACTTCCCACAGGACTGGACTGGTTTTAGCAAGGCAGGATTTGAAGGGATGTGGGAGGTTCAGGTGCGTGGTCTGCAGGCATCAGAGCTGGGATTTCATCCTCTGCAGCCAGTTGCCCAAGACCACACGCTAACTGCCAGGCTCTGGGTTACCTTGGGGTGGTCCCCTTCTGCTGAAAAATCCCAGGACCTTTCAGCAAACACAGAGTAGAAATTGTTTTGAAAACTTAAGATGAGGCAAGATGCTGTTCGGTAATTTCTCAGCAGGCTTGGATGTTAGGTGAGGTGGGAGTCCGGACACAACAGAGGCCAAGCTGTTGATTACTTAGGACTGGAGCAGAAGAGGAGAAGAATGAGGTGTCATGATGGCCACTGTTCCTCACCATTCTTCTGCCTTTGTGTCTGCTAGGAAGAAGAGAGAGCAGGTACTTTGGTGGAGAGGGCAAGAGGAGGGAGTGGTGATCACCTGGGGTCAGGGAGGAAGGGACAGCCCCAGGTCTGCCTTGGGGAGCCAGGTACTCTGAGCTCTCTGCAAAGCACATGCAGATGCTGTTGCTCCCTTCCTCCCCAGGGCAAGAGCTGTCCTGAAGGTGTATGGCATATGGTGAGACACCCTGGTCTCTGGGATGTGCATGAGAAAATGCTGTATTAATATAAAAGCTGCAGAAAACCTTAAAAATAATAATTAAAAATAATTTTAAAAGTCCTTATGAGTACATTTTCTTTCACAAACTGAAAATAACATGAAGGCCTTGGACAGGGCCAGCTCTTCGCTCCTTAAAAGCTGCAGCAAGGTGAAGGTCAAAGGAGGGTAAAGGTTTCTGGGACTTCAGGGAAAGAAGCCTGAAGGCAAGCTTACACACTTTCCATACTGGAGCACAAGGCTCCTTGGTGTGCAAGTGTGATGCTGCTGGCTCACTGATCCTGTGCTGCTGTGACAGAGCAGTCAGCATTAGCCCCCTACCCTACCCAACCTAAGGATAACTAACAGCCCATCTTTAAACGTGGACCAAGGTAGGATTTCTTTGTAAAGCCCCCCTCAAATTCCTGTGCACTCACACTGGACATTGTCTGCTCTCAGATATGCTTGGGAGATACCAGATCTTTTGAATTCCTGCAGGAGAAGTGACTCAGGGACAGGGAACGCTGTATCCATTGACCTCCCCCCCTGCTCCCCGCTCCTGCCCGGCTTTGCATTGTGATCTTTGGGAGGCAAATGCATCCAACCCCCTTTATTCTGACTCAGCAGTTGCTTTGAAGTGATTTTTGTGGTAGCGGTGGGGCATCGTGCCCGGCTAAAATATCTTGGCTCTGCTACTCTTGCAACAAACTTCCAAAGGTCTCATGCTAGCGGTGGAGGGCAATTTGAAGAGAATGCAAATAAAGGCTTCGGTTCATTCATGCTGCTTGAATAGGGGATTGAAAACTGAGCCACAGAAGGGATTGCAAGACAGACTCTTCGGGCTGCCGAGTTGTTAACACTGCCTAGAAAAGAAAAGACCACAGTTGCCCTTGTTTCCTGCATGCATGAACCCTTATCCAAACGGGCTCTGTTAACGGCTTGGAGGATAGGGGAGTGATGTGCACAGAAAAGGGGATGGAGGAGAGCCGCTGCACGGCACTGACTCCAGGGTCTGTGGTGGCTGGCTGACAGGCCATGTCCTCGGGATTGCTGGATGGGCTGCGCTTCGATGGCTTATCTGGAGAGGAAGGGAAGGCTGACACTTTCTCTGAGCTAATCCGACTCTATTATTTCCTTTTCCAGGAAGTCACAGATAGAGGAACACTGTCTATTATCCTGGGAACTCATAGACTTACTTAAAATAAGAAATATACAGACTATACCCTGGGATTTTCTTTTTAGCTATCTTCTCATCTTTTTTGGAAATTCTAAACCTGCCTCTCTCCTTATCTGCAGTGTTATTCCTTCACAACTGACTTGCAGCAGTGACTTGAGTTGGAAAACATGCACCGAGCAGCTTCAGTGTTAAAACCCCAAATTCCCTCTGATTTGGACCAACCTCACCAAAAGCACCTATTTTGAACCAAAATAAAAGGCCCTTCTTCCTTCTCCTTTCACCCTGGGCAGGAAGAAAGCTTTAGGTCAGTCTATAAATTGATCTGGAAAGTCACTGCCAGCACATTGTCTCTGGGTGAATTATTCCTGCGTGCAGAACGGAGGAAGGAGGCCATTTTTTCTGAGCCCAATGCCAGGCTGCCTCTCGCGTTCCCCCCCAGTTCTGTTGGGCAGAGCAGGCAGGAGCAGACAATAACGGGAAGCAAAGCAAGCCCATAGGAACGCTCAAGGAAATGATGTGAGTCTTAATTCTTTCCCTCTATCCCCAGCCAGCTTCAGGACTGGTGGTGAGAGGTGGATGAAGTATTTGGGTTCCCTTGAGCACTTTTCTGTCCCAATTAAGGCTCTATTTTTTTTACATTGCTGTTGTTCCTGCCCAGTAAATGCCAGGATTTCCAGGATGCGTGTGGTTGCTCACAGTGAAATTTCCTACAAAATGTTTTCAGATTTTAGAAGAAAATGGATGACAGAAATCAATTTGGCTGTTGATTTCCAGGCTCTTTAATCTGGGTTTTGTAACACTGAATTTTGGAGTGTGTTTTGGGGGTGTTTCACAGAGAACTGCCAATCTCTAAAATGTAACTTTTAGTTTGAAAATAACACAGCTTCCTCTTTTCTAATCAGAAAACGGAAAATCAAATATAAATGACACCACCACCCTACACTGACAATAAACCATTCTGTGGAAGTTTCAATGGAAAAAAAAATGTACTTTTTTTTCCCCCCACTTATCAGAAACCTCTACTTTGGAGGCTGAGACCCTGGCTCTGCAGATATGCCTGGCAGCAGAAACACCCAAGTTTTCTACTTTTCCTATCTGGTGTGGGAGTGTTTCAGGGGGTTTTAAACACTTATCCCCAGTAAATGCTGTCTTGCCCCCTGGGCTTCTGATTTCAGTGATGAGAGAGAAATCATGGGGAAACAGCTCGAGGCCTGACCCATGCCTAGTGAAAGCAAACCCAGAGTGCAAACCACAGTGTACTCTCACCACCGAAGTTGCTTTTCCATTCATTTCTTTTAAATATCTTCAAGGTAAACGTGGCCATATTTTCCCAAATGCTGACACCTTATCCTTAAATAATGAATTCCAACCCCAAATGAGGAAAAAAAAAGTGAACCCACAAAATTCTGATTAATTTCAGCCCTCGTCCCAGTACAGGTATTACAGGCAGGCTTACAAAGTGCCTCCCTGTGCATTCTGACTGACAAAAGCATAGGTGCTTCTTGGCAGAGAAGAAGTGGTGGCAGGGAGGGGACAAGGGTGGTCTCTGGCTCATGCAGACAGGGTGGGGAGGGGGCACTTGTCTCAGCCTGGTTTATGCCAAGGAAGCTGGAAGACCACCAAAGGCTGACACCCACNGCACTGAGCACTGAAGACTTTCTAGTTTAGACTACAGAGCCCTGATGTCATTCCCAAGATGCTTTCCATTAACCTTCACCCCGTGGAGCTGTTGCTTTGACTGCCTCGTCTTTGCTGTGCATCCCATTTGAGAACATAGTGCTGGTAGTGACTTTCAAGCTATTTGCCGTGGCCCTTGCAAACCTTGAGTCACTTTGCCTTCCTCATCTCCAAAAGGACTTTTTACATCCTGATTTCTTCCTTTACCAGCTTGAGTTTCTGGAACCTTTCCTGAGGAATTAATCCTCTCCTGTTGGGTTTAACAGTCCTCACAACCTGGAAAAGATCCAAAAGTTTCACATATCTTCTCAGAGCAAAGCAATTATCCGTGGCTCTCTCACCTAAATAGGGCAACACAAAAACTGCTGGGCATCTGTCAACTGCTGGGCATTTCCCTTCTCTTGCAGTCCCGGCTGCTGCCAGAGGATGGAGTGCTGGGCAGCCCACAGCTGGACCCTGCCTGCAGCTGCCTGGCAGTACCGTCCAAGACAGGGCAAGGTGGCATGGGCACCAGGAACCCCCCCAAAACCGCGGGAGGAAGGATTAATAAATACAGTCCATGTGAGAGGAAAACTCGATGGGGATGTGATGCTGGAGTAAGACTTTGCACCAAGAATATGGGTCCAACAGACCTGGAGCAGCAGGGAGGTGGCTGGACCACGGCAAGCAAACTTGCTGTTGACTGGGTAGTGTCATTGCCAGCACAACCAGTGACCTGGAGTGATGATAAATTGAGTTACTGCTGCTCTTGCTCTGGTCTTTGTTTAAAGGAGGTATTTCTCCAACAAGAGTTTTGGTTGTGTTTCTGAAGGTTCAGAAACTCTTAAAGCCAGGACCACCACCCTGGTGAGACATTCTCATAGACCAGAGCACCCTCTCTGCTGGCACCATTCTCTGCGGTGCATCTCTCTGACGTATGCTCGTGGGGAATTTTACCTGCCTAGTATTTCCTTGGACATGCGTCTTTGTAGAGTGTTTTGGGTTGAATGAGCATTTTGATCTCAAATATTCGATGTCATTAATGTTTATAAATGTGTTAAGGATGAGTGTCAGGAGGATGGATCCAGGCTCTTATCAGTGTTGGTCAGTGATAGGACAATGGGCAATGAGTCCAAGGTGGAACATAGGAAGTTCCATCTGAATATAAGGAAGAACTATTCCATTGTGATGATGACAGATCACTGGAACAGGCTGCCCAGAGAGGTTGTGGAGTCTCCTTCTCTGGAGACATTCAAGACCAATCTGGACACATTCCCATGTGATTTAATCTAGGTGATCCTGCTCGGGCAGGGGGGTTGGACTAGATAATCTTTCAAGGTCCCTTCTAACTCCTAAATTTCTGTGTTTTCAAGTCATAAATTCCCTTTTGAGCAGATGTAAGTCTAGGTCCTCAAAAACCTCCTGCCTCAAAAAGCCTGTGCTGTGTAACAAAGCCCTGGGCTCTTCTGGCTCGCTCTGGCACTGAAGGACTGCCAGAGCATAGATATCTCTCCTGAGTGTAAATATTAATGTTTCAAACAAAGCTGAGATGTCTCCCCACCCAGCACTACCACAGGGCTGGCTCCCAAACCATCACTCCTGCACGCCATGGCATCGCGGCCCTCCTCCGCCACGACACGGCTTTGATCAGATACTCTGGGCGCTGGGGATAGCCGCGACATCTCTTCCCGAGGGGACGAAGCCCCGGAGGAGCCGTTATGACACGGTACTGCAGCCAGCAGAGGGAGCGAGTGCTGGGAGCTACCTCAGAGGACCTCTCGGGAACCGCCGGGAGAAGGCACTAGAGCCAGAGCCATGGTAGGGCACTGAAACAAAGGTTGCCCTGGCTCAGCCACCGGTCTGGTGGTGCCTAGTTGTGCGAGGATGGGGGAATGGTTCTGCCACAAAACCCCCTGGCGACCTGGGTGCCAGGTGAGACAGAGATGAGGATCCCCAGGGAGGGACACTCTCCAGCCTCCAAGACCAGGGTCATTGTGCCACGCCGGTTCCAAGTCCCCTTTAATTCAGTTCTTACAATTGCTTCCCAACTCAAGTAATTTCTGCAGCTCTGTTATTCAGGAATCATTCCTATAGCGTTTTATTTCCGGAGCATTTTGTACCCCCACCCCAGCACCGGCTTGGTCCCTGTGCCTCATGGTGATGCTGGTGCCGGGAGGGACTTGGCAGGCCGGGAGCTGAGGGAAGCACGGGCATTTTAGGCAGAGCTTCATTTGAATTTAGGCCAAACAGAGCGACACACAGCTAATTTGTATTGCTTAGATTAAAGACTTAACATCTGGCGCTATCTATAACTGCCTCTTATCTTAGGCAAAGGGTCTAAATTATTCTCCATTAAATGCCTCAGTGGTGGGGGGACCTCTCCACTCACATGCAATAATAGAAATGTAATTACTTACCCAAATGCGCATTGGCAAAGACAGAAGCGCTTGGTCCCCTCCTAACTGTGTGAATCACCCCGGGGTTTTTCAACAAAGGCTCTTCAAGTACTGAGGGGCAGTTTTGCAACTTGTGTCTACGCAGATCAGTAACTAGAGAGAGCTATGCAACTAAGTCAGGTGTCTCTGGGATTGAGTTAGGACAAGCCCATGAGGGGATCCTGATGTGGATGAGATAAATGTGTCATTAAATCACTTGCAGAGTGACGTTATGCAGAGAAAGTGGGGCGCTGAGTGTTAGGACCATGTTGCCTATGGTGAGCACATCCACAGGCTGATTAAATTCCCTGGTGAGTCTGATAAAAGACAATGGGCCACATTTTCACTGATAAATACATCAAGGATAAAAGGGAGATGGGTGAAGAAGCAGAAAAGAGCAGCAGGCATGACCTGACTTGCCTGAAACCTGTCTTTCTCTCCGACAGCAGGGAAGCTCCCTGTACTTACCCAAAAAAGGGTTGAGAGAGACTTGATCACAATCAAGACACTTAGGTGTGAGAAGAGTCCTCATGGTGAGCAGCGGTCAAGTGCCTTATGAGATTCATTGCCTGGACTGGAGTGGTTTTTGGTGGTCAAGAGGCTCAGTGGGACAGTTCAGCTGTCGACACAAAAGATTTTCAATGCTTGGATCAATGGAAGATGAAGCTCGTTCAATGGGACATTGTTGCTCACCCCAATGTCAAGTGCTTGCCCTGGAAGCAGCTGGGTACAATCCTCTGGCCATGAAAATTCTCCTTTCTCCACTCAAAACTTGTGTCTGTGTCTTCTCACATACCTGATGATCTTGCTGCTTCCTCAGACCCAGTGCCCCTCTTTCTGCTTTGTCCTCTGAGAAGAAGTTGGGGTTGGCAGTGGGTATTTGGGCCCTACAAAGAGGGGCTGTGGGAGTCACTGTGAAGTTAAGCTATTGCTGAAGGGGCTCTTCTGCAGGACAAAGCATGGGGGAGGGCAGAGACAGGGGCAGTGGAGGTCTCTGGAGGAAAACCACCCCATTTTACAGTCAGTACCAACTCACAGCTGAGATGTGTCAGTGAACCCTGCCACCAGTCCAGGTGGTCTGCCCATGTTACTGTACCCTTCCCAAAGACAGGGTCAAGAAAAGAATAAATCCCTGGGAAGGAAAAGTGAGGTCCTTGTTCCCTTGTTCCTGTGCTTGCCCTTCAAGTAATCTTCCTCCCAGGTCAGGAGAGATCATATGCAGCTCTGCAGCAGAAGACAACTCTCTCTGCTTCACTATGCTTTGTGCTGTTAGCCGGGCCCAAGACAACCTGGTATTTCCCATTTACAGTGGTTTAAAATAAAATCTGAGAGGAGACACAGCACTCATCTTCAGAGAGGTGGGGTGGAAAAAAGCTGCGATGGGTTCAGTGAAGTGATAGGGAAGAATCAGTGCAAAATGCCTCGAGCAGTGATTTGGTTGGACTTTTGTTATGGTTAGCTCCAAATCAGCAAGAACAACCAAGCTGTCAGCAAATACATTTTAGACACGAGCAGCCCTCTGAAACGTCGCTCAGCCTGTAATATCCTCCACACATGCCAATACAAATTCCCTTTACGACAACACCTGAGGCCTGTTGCAGAAGCAAGAGGAGACTATCCTCCAGGGCAGTGGGCACTCTGGGGTCTGATGGAACCCTCCAAGGAAGGGGGGAACTATTCCCTCTGTCCCAGCCTTCTTCAGCAGCCTCTATGTATGTGCAAGCTAGCACCGTTCCCTGGCTCTTGCCTCCCTGTGAGCTACTCATCGGCCAGGGCAGACCGCCCTCCCATAAAAGCAATTACTGAAGCTCAAGGGCTAATTTCCAATTTTATTCTGGGGATCTGGGATTGTTTTCACCCCCAAGACCAGAACATGGCTCCGGCTGTTGCTACCCTGGCAGAATCATGCCCCAAAAAGCATGCTTAATTCAAAAGCCATGTGCCAACACCCCAAGTCGGTTGTTTAGACTAAATGAAAGGTTTTCAGAAAAAAAAATCAGACTGACTTAAATTCCACCCCCCCTTCCCCAGGAGATTGCTCCCTATCTGGTTGCCTCCCGAAGGTGGGAGCAAAGGCTTCACAGTGAGTCATCTTTTACTTTGTATACCCCAACAGTGCTATTACTGCTTTCATGTGGGTCTCTGGGAGCTGCGAGGGCGGCGGTGGGTGGGAGAAAGCGGCCGTGAAACAGGCATCAGCCACCGGAGGGGTATTGTGCCCCGATTGTATTGCGGCGTGTGGGGGTATCGGTGAGGCATCCTCACAAATATTGCCCTTCCCAGGACAGTTCTGGCTTTGGGGCAGGACCTGCTGCCTTACAGGGGTGAGGTCTCAAAAAGGGATTGGGACACAACACCTCTGTGACCGGGCAAATGTGAGACAATGCTCATGCAAGTTAATTAGGGAGCAGGGGCAGTAGTCAGACTGCCCAAATGAGCCCGAAGTCCCTGGGCTGACTCACTGGAAACAGTGAGGTTCACCCAGAAAGGGACACCAAAACGGCTTGTGAGAAACAGCAGCTTCAGACATTCATCACCTCTGATGATGGGAGCCCTGGAGTCAGACCCAGCAGGTCTGGCTTGAAATCATAGCCCAGCTCAGACACTAAGGTTTCCTGTCCCTTTTAGGGGATGCCTGCTATCTGTTACTAGATTTTTCTCTCTCCTTATATCATATGAAGAGACAAAGGAATTCATTCTATCTCTGGAAATTTTTTTTTTCCTTTGGATTAGGTTAGTGGAGAAGAGGTTGTTCCAGTCTGGCACCTCTTGTGGTTACAGTGCTTGTTTTGACTAAAAAACACCTGTGTGATCCGTACATATTTGAAATGGTTGCCTTTAATAATAATAATAAAAAAAAAAAGAAAAAAACCCCACAAACCAAAAATCTATGCAACTTCCAGGCCAAAAAACAAACAAAAAAATCTTCTGCACAAAGATCTACATGGTGGACTGAGATAGCTCAGCAAGAAATCCACCTGGAAAAATAAAAGGAGAACCTGCAGGCAGATTTGAACTGGGGATGCAATCACCATTGCTATAGCTACACTAGCTAAGCATTAATCACATCCAGGTAGCTACAGAGGCTACCACAGCCACCTCTCATGGCAGGTATGCTCTAAACTGGGGACTGCTGAAGTCAGAGCATTATTTCCACTAATTTTCGTGCTGTCTCATTGAACATGCAGGTGTTTTAACTTCTCTGGCTGTCATGACATGAGCAGCGTGTACTTACACTCAGCTCGGATACAGGCAGAGGGACCACTGCAGGGTGAGGGGGCAGCCAGGCGTTGCGCACAAGCAGTGTCACAGGGATGGAGGAGCCACCATCCACCTTACATGGGTCAAGGCATTACAGATTTGACTGTAGGGGTTGCAGCCCACTAGCTTCTCCAGGAGCAAACTCACCGAGGATTAGAAGCCCAGTGCCACAGGAGGTGGCTGGCAGTGCCTATAGCCACGTATGGATTATGCAGGGAAAGGTTTGTGGGGGGTCTCCCTTGGCCATAGCGGTATCTTGTGGTGCAGTTTTTTTAAACTGTGGGGAAGTTGGATTAGGTGAGGAATTCCACAATTTCTTAGCTTTTCAAATAACATGTCTGCGATATCACCCAGTCTGACTCGCACTCCCACCTACCTTGGGAATTCAGTTAACCCTTTGCCTCTGGACTTCGGGGCTTGTACCGGGGCTTCATGGAGGGCCTCTCTGAAGACTGCTATCTTTGGCTGGTGAAGAGCCAGGGACTCAAATGGCACCACCAAAATGGTGCCAGAAATAGGAGGTAGCTTCTGAATCACCTGCCATTTGGCTCTACCTACTTAGCCAAGCACTCGCTTCCCCCTCAGCACAAAAATACACGTGTGCACACACACGCACTCCTGCACATGCTGTGCAAGCATACCACCTGCTGTTGGGAAAAGCTACATGATGTGGGTTTTTTTAGGTGGGGGTTACCATCCTAGTAATTAGTAATCAGCTTAGCAGTCCCAAAGGTCCCACCATGTGAGGTCTCCTGCTCCAGAAGCACTGGGATCTCTACAAACACTTGCTTCTCCCACCAGTGCCTTTCAGGAGGACCATGAGCACCATAAAAAGCTTCCCACCCACCTCCCCCCAGCCCCACCCCACATCAAACAGAATTACATTATACTTATTTGCCCTGTGACACTACATGGAGATGCCAACCCCAGCTATACACCTACCCTTGCAGGTTAAATAGCCCTGATGAGGCTTTGGAGTGTGCATGGTCCCAGGTGGAGTCATGTACTGGCAGCTCTGAGCTGTCCCCATGCTCCCTCCACTCATCTTACCTATGTGAGAGACCCTGGGAGTCTCCTGCCAGGATGAGCTGGTGACATCCCCAAGCCCACCCTGGCTGGGACCTGGCTTGGGGCACGATCCCCACCTCATCTGCCTCTGCTCTGCCAGTGCTGCTCCACACTATCTTCTCATTCGGTGGATTTTTCAGCAGCAGAGTATAAACATTTCTAGTGAAGTGCACTTATTGTAAGTTGCTTTTTGCCAAGTGCTGTTGCCTCCCCTCCTTCCTTATGATTATGAGAGACTGTTTTATTTAAGCAAGAAAACAAATTGGCCGCAACTCCTACCTCTCCGTGGGCGTCCATCACCCACAGCAAGGGCAGCATGGTGCGGAGGGGATGCTGGCAGCTCAGGTGGGCACCGGGTGTCCTTGTGTCACCTGTTTCAGGAATGGGAACGAGGGGAGGGTGCAAGCAGCAGGGACCTTACTGCAAACTCTCGTATGCCTGTTGCCAGCCTCAGGTACCAAAAGTCCCAGCCCTGGAGGGAACAGAGCAACAGAGGACAGATTTATTCTTGCCATTAGCTGATGGACGGGGATGCAAACTAGAGGGAAATTAAGAGACTTGCCCAAAGTGATGTGTGGATGCAGTGGTGGAGGAAGGCTGCACCTGGGGCAGCCCTGTGTGAGCCCCAAACTGTCCAATCTCCCCACATCCACAGCCACCTGTCTGTGAGACTCCAGCCCTACATCCTCCTTTGGGGGTCTCACTGCTCAGTTCACTTGAGGGCACCCGTGGCTGTGCCTGGCAGCCCACTGATCCTTCCCCAAAAGCCCCCAGCCTGAAGGAGTGACCAGCTGCCAGGGAGGCAATCAGAGGTGGAGACAGGGGTCTCTGATAAGGGGTGAAGCCCTGGCCTGGGGGACACGCTGCCACCCAACCCTCTGATCCAAGACAATGAGAGCTGCAAACAAAGACCCGCAATGAAGCACAGAAGCAATACAAAAAGAAGAAGAAAAAAAAAAAAAAAAAAGAGGAAGAAACGCCTGAAAGATACATAGCTGGGATTCCTGAACCCCTCAGAGGTATTCAGGCTTAGCCAACAGGCTCAGGGTTTTTTTTTTCAAAGCCATTAATTACACAACAGAGATGTATTTGCACGAGTCCACCTCTCTGCAGCAAATCAGGGCCCTGCGTATATTCCCTAAAATGCATCACCCTCTGCACTTAGGGCCACCTTCTCTCTTGGGCACTTGGAAAAATAACCCTTCACAGGGTGATATTTCCAGCTGGTTCTTGTCTCTGGTTTCCTACAGGGTATTGAACTAATGCTATGCTCCTCTAAAGGGCACATCTGCAATATGTGAGCTGCATCAGTAGCGAATACCGGAGAACGTGGCAGAGGGTTGGAAGTACTGCCCTGCTCACCCGGGTAGCTTCGGGGAGAGAGCTGGCAGCTAGATGAGCCCAAGGGAAAGCTCTCCAAGACGCTGCACCAAGGTAAAATCAGTGCAAGGACTGCATCCACCTCTGGAATGGCCCATGGCAGGCATTGCCACCAGCCACTCAGCAATGGCTGCTCTGTTGAAGCTGCTGGAGAGGAACTCAGCAACAACAGCTGTGTGGGTTTTTTTTTTTTTTCAAGAAAGAAGAATTTATTAAGAGCTCACCTGCTTTTTCTCATGAATCCAGCAACATGAAACCAGAATGACCAGTTCATATCAGTGCTCTCAGGATAAAGATAAAACATTTTTAAGCGTTTTAAGGTTTTCCAAGTGTGGGTAGAGGGAAGCCAAGGAGTTGAGGGTGCTGTGCTGGGGTGTGGGGGTGGAACACAGGTGCTTTTAGAGGGCACAGTGCATTCCTGGTTGGAGGTGGGTGGCAATCCTGCAGCCCACATTCCCACTCCCTAACCCCACACCAGTGGACATGAGGATGCCCTCTACTAGCTCTGCCTCCCCGAAGCATCTTTGTCAGGCTGCAAGAGCACAGCTATGGAGTGCAGCCTGCACCCCAAAGAGCTTCTAGTCCGAAGGGCTTCTGACCACCTTCTGCAGTGCGTTCCGTTTGCAAGCTGTTTCTACTCATAACTTCCTCCACACACAGACCTATATTTGCACAATGCTATAACGAGCCAGCTTCATGCTCTGGTGCCTGGAAGAACTAATTGTACCTGCTGAAGCTTTTATTGGTCCCTAAATGAGCTTGGACCTCTTCTTCCCCATGACATTCCAACAAGTATTTTCATGGAAATTCTTTAAAAAAAAATAAATAAAGACAACAGGAAATGGTGATGTGCTTAGCTGTTAATATAGGCACAGACATATCTTGCTTCTCTGCTACTTATTTGTTGCACATTTTTTACACAAATAATCAGACAAAACTTGGAGCCTTCCAGGCTCCCTCTGAAATGACAAGAAGCTGGGGAGAGGGCAAGGCATTTCTTCTTATCTATACCCTGTTCCACCCTTCTCAGAAATCCCTTTTGGGAAGCCGTTAGTTGAGCCGGAATACCACTCTGGCAAGCAGGGATGACCAAGAGATGTTCCACAGATGTCGGGGAGAAAGGAGACACTGTCTTTCTGGGATGATCTGACTCTGGGATCCTTTGGTATCCTTCCTTTGGTATCCAAGCAGACTCAAAGAGTTTCACTTGCTGAATGTCATTTGTGCTTTTTCAGTTCCTACAGTTGGTCACCGTGACACCTCCCTAGCCTAAGCCCTCCTTCCCTCAGTCTCTTGAACCAAATGAGGCTGCTCATGCTGGAGCTTTTCTCCAATTGGTGGAGATGTTGAATTTTTAATGACACTGCAGGACTACCAAGCCTGTCCAGACCATAAAAAAATGCACAGTTTGTCCTCCATATAATAAGGCATTTAAAAAGTTGTGCCTTTTATCGCTGTCACAAATTCCTCTGGCACAGTGCAATAACAAACCTTGGAAAAACTTCATTTTTGCTGTTCTCAGCACCCTCCAGGTCCTCATAATGCATCTACCAACACCCCTCCTGAACACTGAAGTCAAACGAGTACTCCAGGACATTGGTTGACCTGGGTAGGAGTTCCAAGAGTCCTTCTTTTGCTCTAAACATGCCAAAAAATCCTCCTCCGTTGATGCCCAAGGCATTCTGCTTCTCCCCTGCCCATGTACCAATCCTGCAGCAGAAAATCTCTGGACTGGGAGCAGAGTTGCCAAATGCTCTCCCCACCCAGGGGTGTGAGGAGCCCTGAGCAGACCTGACAGCCTCTGCTCCTCTTTGGTCCTCGTTGATCGGAGTCCCCAGGTGAATTATTTCTACAAGTCTTAGGTCTTTGACTTCAATTTCACACAGGGACCTTCAATATATCACATCCCCTTTCGCCAATGAATCTCTCCTGTTCCAACAGTTTAGTGTGCCCTAGGATCAATATATTTTAGCAGCATGCAAGGACACAGTGTTATTGCCAGGTTCCCGGGTTCTACAAAACCAAAGGTATCACTTTCTTAAAGCCACTGGAAAACGTTCTGAATCAAGTACAATTATTCCACTACCATTAAAGAGCTGTATATAGGATTCCAGCTGATCACTCTGTCCTCACTAGGGATGACTTTTTCTCTTTGTCTTTAGTAAGAGGAGACCAAATCCATCATCCACCCTTACCCTCCTCTTGTCTCACCTCGGACATTTCAACCTGCAGTAGCTGGGTCTGTTGGGCATGGCAGTAAAGCAGTCAGATTTCCCCCAGCTGTCCTCGCTCTTGGCATATGGGAATGTAAGGTGTTTTGCAAACTGGGATTACTTTTTGTAGGCACAGCACCTGAACCACACACCTGCAATCCCCGTTCGGCTCACCTTGTCATTTGTGGTGCGATCGTGAAATAATGAGCATCACAGGGTGCCTTGGTTGGGGTGGGACTGGGTGACTTCTCCCCTCTTTGGATTATAGGTGGAGATGAAAGGAAAAATCATGGAAATGACTCCTTCTCTGAAGGTATCGGCTTGGCTCGGATCACGGGCAGCATTGCTGACATCCACCCTGGCCTGTGACCACTGCATTTCTGCAGCTATTTACATTCCTCTGCCTTTGCTGAAGCTCACAACCTTGCTTGCAAGGTCCAGACTGACCCAAGAACTTTCCTGTTCTTCCCCCTTTCCCTGGAAAGTTTTCCAGCCACATGTTTGTGGCCACCCACGAGCAGCTTTGATCAGCTCCGATGGGCAGCACTGTCAGGGGGCTTTGCAGCCTGCCTGGACACTTCCACAGCCGCTGCAGCAGCAGAAGTTTTCTCTGCAGTCCCAGGAATCCCCATGTCATTTCAGGGCACCTTTCAGATGTTGCTTTTACTCCAGCTCTCGCTTTAGAGTCAGCTTGCTTGAGCTAACTTTGCTTTGTGAACGCTCTCTTTGCCCCCTGGAAATTTAATGGGATTCCATGACCACAATTTCTCTCCCGCATCGCACCGATGATCACAGAGGTCAGACAAATGCAAGATGCGGTGGGCTATTTTTATTGCATTTGAAATTGTTCTGGGTGATGCTTTGCTGCAGTCCCATCCACCTTCAAAACAAAATGCTTCCTGGGATGCTGTGCCTTTTCAAGCCGTTTGGTGCTCAGTGCTGTGATCCAGCAGCCCTCCTCTTCCTCTCTTTCTGCTTCCCTGTCCTCAGGTTAACCGTGTCCTTGGCTTTATTGGTCTCCTCCATGGGTCCTTCTTGCAGGCAATGCCAGAGGCTGGAGGTTGGGGTGGAGGCAGCTATTGTTCCAGCTATCTGCAGTGTAATGTTCCTTATGACTGTATTAAATGAAGGGCGGAGGTCACACATCCCTAGTTTAAATTAGATTTAGGCTGACCTTTAACAATATTACACTCCTGGATCCTCTCATAACTCACCGAGTAAACTCCCAGAGGGTTTTACCACCTCCCTTTTTCCTTGCTACTGTAAGGATGCCCGAGGCTTAATGTGCTTCTCACCAATTTCGCTTTGATTTCTAATCCTATCCCCTTCTTCCCCTTCTCCTCCCCCAAATACAGATACATTCACTCCTTTAAAGGTGGGGGGAAAGAACCTGTTCCTTTTCTCTTCTGGGCGACAGCTCTTTCTTTTGTGTCTCTTTCTTCCCTTCCCCGCCCCCCTCCTCTTTCTTGACACAATGCACTATTTATTTGCACTGAAGGATAACTAAGAAGCAATTAAAAGATCAAAAGGCACAAACACAAGTAGATCCAGTGGCAACTTGTGGGGTTTATTTTGCTGCTGTTGCTGCTGAAGCTTCACCAAACTGCTGCCTTTTTTTCCCCCAGCCGGAGAGACACCTCTCTTACTGGGTCGCCTCTTCCTCCGAGCAGACTTTTTTATGATCGCTATTTTTCACCCCCATTGTTTGCTATTGCAGTTGTTTACTGGAAAATCACTTGTTTTTCTCAGGGAGATTAACCCTCCAAGCTTTCTTTTGTCTACTCTCAGGAGGTCCTTGTGGTGAGCTGGGGGAAGGGAGCTGGGCTCCTTCAGCTATTAACAGTAGCTTACAGCCCCGCTTACCCCCCTGCCAAGGTTGGGTCCTCTCGTTTGATGGGGTTTTGCAGTTCGGATAGGTGGTTGTTCTTTGTTAAGGAGACCAGCTCTGCTGAGTCGTTTGCAAGGACCCACGACTGGATGGTGTGTGCTCCTGAGCATCTAGAAGAAGGTCCTAAAGCCAATGGTAAGCATCAATGGAGATGTTTCTTTCTGGGAGGAGTCTGTAGCCCTGACACATACCTGCAGACGCTCAGTCTCTTTGATGGCCAAGACATACTTTAACATCCATGTAGGAGCTGAGATTTGATGCCTGTGTTAGAGTCTGGTGCACCGTTTGAGCATCTTGTCTCTCTCCCATGTGTGCCCATATTTCGGTTCAAGCCCACATGCCCTGACGCCAGGTCTGCTGAGGTGGATATGCAGCCGCACAGCCCAGAGGAAGCACAGCCCAGAGGGCAACGGAAGGATGCTGAGGAGGGAAGGATGTCCAAAGCTGAGAGAAAGGACCAGTCCTTCTCACAGTCAAAATTGCCTTCAACACACCCAAGGCAGTCTTGGGTGTGTTGAGGGCAATCCTGACAGTTCAGAGTCTCACCAAGTCCGTTCCATTTCCACCCCACCACACCCCCACCCCCTATCTGTGAAAGGAAAAGGTGTAAACTTGTAAGGAAAAAAAAAAGAGGTTTTCTTTATTGCGTGTTGAGGTGATGGCTGCTGCATCCTCGCCTGTCATGACACTACCCACGGCAGGCGTTTGCCTGAGATGGACCAACCCTCTGCTCTGCTCCTCTCTGCTCCAAGGAGGGTGTGTGCCCACGGCACAACCTGGGCTGTGCGGGCAGCGGCGCGGGTTCGGGCACCCGGGTGTGTGTGTGGGGTGGAAAGCGAGTTGGTACCCTTATCCTGGGGGAGGCGCTTCCCCGGCGGGGCAGCCGGCGGGCAGAGGTTTGGGAGAAGGGGGGGTCTGTTTAATGCAGCACAAAGCAACTGCCGTGCAGCACCGGGAGCGCGGTCAGCCCGCATGCTGCTGTACGCGCATGGTGAAGCCCGCGTAAAATCCCTGCGGCTCACAGGCCATTGCAGTTCCCGCTCACAGGAGTCTGCGGGAAACAGGCAGCCCAGTGAGCGAGAACCGGTCCGAGAGGGTGCTCTGCAGGGTGCGAAACCCGTGTGCCGCTGCCCTGTGGAGGGGGAGCGCCCATGTTATCCGCGCGGGCTTGCGCGGGTGGGTGCGGGGGCTCGGTTCTGCTGAGGCGGGGGCTCGTCTGCCNTGAATGCCCGTGCCTTCGCCGGGGAGTCCTTCGCAGCGGTGTGGGGGCAGGCGTGGGGTAAGGCGCACGGCACGGACACCTGCGCCCTGTGCGCACCTAGAGCCCCGGCAGCAGGGTGGGCAGCGCAGCTTCCCGCTGCCTCCCTCTCGCCCCCCTCAGGGCTTGGGGGTTGCCATCGAGGCGCTCCGGGTGGGGGGTGGGGAGGGGGATGCGTTTCGGGCTGGGAGCCGAGGCGCGGACTCCCACCTCCTCCGCTCACCTGCAGGGTCGGCGGGAGATGCGTACCGACCCTCCACTCCCCACCCCTCCTCCGAGGCCGGCCGGGTGGGTCAAAGCGCCCATCCGGGAGCAGCCCGCGGAGAAACCGCGCGGCAGAAACTTTCTGTCCCCTCTTCCCTCCCCGAGCTGGACTCCGGAGGGTTACGAGGGAGAAGGAGGGAAGAAAGGAAGGGAGGGAGGGAAGAAAGGGGGTTAGACCGCTCTGCAACATTATTGGCTGCGTGGCCGGGCTGGTGCTCGCTGGGGAAGTCAGAGCATGCCCATTGGGGGGGTATAAAAGGGGGGCAGCCGGAGCGCCCTGCCTGTCTCCTCGCTCGTGGGGCAGCCAGCTGGGAGCAGCGGGCAGTCAGGCAGCCGGCCCCTCCGCCCCGGCCAGAGGGACGCAGTCAGTAAACACAAAAGTGAGAGCCACCAAGGGGCAGCCAAAGCAGGAGGAGAGAAAGAAGGAAAAAAAAAAAGAAAAAAAAAAAAAAAAAAAAAAAAAAAAAAAAAAAAAAAAAAAAAAAAAAAAGGGGGGAGGGGGGAAAAAAAAAAAAAAAAAAAGAGGGAAAAAAAAAAAAAAGGAAAGCGCTTGTCGCTCGCTCTCCAGAATAACAAAATACCTGATCGTAACAAAATAACATCCTTCAGAACAAATCAAGCAGGGACTTGACATACCAAAAAGGCAAGGCGAGGAGAGCGAGCCAGCGCGCGGGGAAGGCGAGCCAGAGCCGCGATCGCTGCCAGGGCAGGAGAGCAGCATGTCAAGCGCCGGGGCACACTCGGATGAGCGCTGCCGGCAGCCTTCCTTCCTCCCCGGCCCGCCGCCGCCGCCGGCAGAAGTTGAGAG
>VXBZ01010144.1:310679-327597 GCA_013399135.1 Heliornis fulica
GGCGTCCGGGGCCGGCTGGCAGCAGCGCGCCTGTGCGGACAGCCGGGGCCGTGCGAGGGCCGGGCAGGGCCGGCGGCGGCCGGGGCTATGCGAGGTCACGCAGGGCTGCGCGGCCCCGGGCTGCCCGCGGCGCTCCCTCCGCGGGGCTGCTCGGGGAGCGAGGATACGCGCGGAGCGGCGCGGGGAAGGGACGGGCAGTTCTCGGGCTTCGGAGACCGGGGAGGTTACTAAACTCTTCTGCAAAACACTGCGGCGCGTTCGGTCTCGGAGGGATAAAATACAGCGAGGAAAAACAAGAAAGCGAAGCCAAAATGGAGCGAGAGTTAATGGTTGGCACGCAGCCTTCGACTTCGTGTGATTGTACTTTATTATTATTATTATTTTTCGTTCTTTCTTCTTCTTCCTTCCCAGTTGCTTTTCCCTGCAGTAATTGTTTTAAGAGCACGACTTGGAAAGGGTTAGGCACTCTCTTGAGCAGTAGGGAATTGGGACACATGAGGAAACTCGGGTTTAGCGTAACTGTACCAGCAGATGTGGCTGCCTTGCCTGGAGCCAGTGGTACCTCAGCGGGTTCTGATACGCCAGGTCTCACTCGGGCAGCGTGGAGCAATCAAGTGTGAAAACATGGTTTGTGTGTGTGGTTTTAAATAGACACCTCGGGAGAACCACTACTTTCCAGCCTCGAGTAGAGAGACTTCCTAGCTATACAAAGTCTGTAGTTCCCTTCCAAATGCTAGGATGTGCTCGGGAGGCCAGGGCTTGGGTTTTTTTGGGGTTTATTTGTTGTCAAGTTGTATGTGTGTGTGTGTTTCGGTATGTTAGTTTTTTTTTATTCTTCCTCTTGCTTTGATTTAGAGTAGACTTGAGGAGCCTGGGTCATGGGGTTTTGTCAGGGTGACTTTATGCTAAGGACATCTGGAGGAATAAAACTGACCGACACTTCTGATCTGAGCTTTACTGAGCTGTTTTGGACCCAACTTGACAATTTTGGTGGGGGTGAATGGGTCAGAGCTGTAAATCTTGCTCCGTGTTGTCGACACCCACACAAGTTCACTCAGCCTTTCAAAGGGGCTATCCCGGCTCCTGTGAAAATTCATTAAGGGATAAAAGATTTGACACTGCGGGTCCCCTCCCACCGTCACATGAAATTTGAGAGCCAAAATGTGTCTGCGTGTGTGTCCCAGTGCTTTTTCTGACAGGTGATCCTTTTTGCAGCCCAGCAGGAGGGCTGCTGCTTTGACCAGGCAACCCAGAGGTGTCAGTGCATGTCTTCCCATTGATTCCTATGGGCTTTGGAACGAGCCCGGCTTGCCTCGCGGAGCACCAGAGAAAAGCATTTCTGTACTTTTCTTTTTTTAAATAAAGCAAACACAGCAGGTGAGGTCTTATTTTTAGAGGGACCGAGGAGTTGGTGTGTTTCCAGCAGTGCATACGAGCACTGTAAGTAAGTGGCCCACCCTCTCCCTGCTCGTGTCCTGGGACTGACCTCTCCGATCTTTCTTTGGGTTGTCTTTGCTTTTAGAGGCTGCTGTGGTCTTAACGGAGCAAAGAGACACCGGCCTCCTTCCACATGTTGGTCTGAGGGGTCAGGAAAGGTGGGGGGCATCAGGGGATGAAATCTGCCTTGGTGTCGCAGCCTGGCTCTGAAATGGTTAAAGCTGCTCTGCCAAGACGTAAAGCAAGTTCAACGTGTTGTGGGAATATCACTTGCCAGTAGACTCCAGTCACCGCAATTTCTGATTTAACAGCTTAACTTGCTGTTAACTTTCCCTGATATACTCCAGGTTTTGGATAAGAATGCAGAAAGGAGAGAGAAACAATAAAGGAGTTAAGTGAGGCTACTAAAATGGACTTAAATCCCTTCCCTGGGTCCTGCCAGCTGTCTTTAGAAGAGTTAAGCAAGATTGCATTTCCTTTTTTTTATGCAATAAATCAAATGTTTCTGGGCTGCATACCAAAATTTGTGCAATACGTTCTTACTCCCCAGTGGGGTGAGTAAATGGTACTGAATACCCCATTCACCTTTTTCGGCTTGATTTTTCCACAGCTATGGCAGTCCTTGCTGCAACACCAATAGATGGTGGGTGCAGACGGTGCTACCCTGCCTGCCCGAGCCCCTGTCCCACAGGCAGAGGCGGCAGGCATCTCTGCCCGCTTGCAGGATGAGAGGTGGAAAGGTGACCCCCAGTGCGGGGTGGAGTGGGCTGCTAATGGGAACAAGCAGTGAAGACAAAAAAGTGAGGTCTAAAAATAGCAGTGGCATTGCCAACCTCAGCCATATAAATGTCATGCAAGCCAGGTGCCAAGAATCAGAGGTTTATATTTTTTTTTCCAGCCTGAGCTAAACAGCAAAACCTCTGGTCCTGTGTCGGCTTTATGTGCCTGACAGCTTGATGGTCAAAAGTTTTGTGCTTCGAAGCTTGCTTCTTCCAACTGGTGGGTTGGAAATCTCATCCTTTCTCCCTGAAAAAGGGAGGCTCTTCTACAGCTCAGCACGCAGCAGCTCCTCTCTGGTCGGGTACCGCCAGGCACCTTGTTCCATTGCCTCTGCTCACGATGCGGGGTGGTGTTCGGCTGCCAAGGCAACTTCCTCTGCTAGCCATTAGCTACTTGGCACCTCGGGGCCGTTGTGGCCTGGCACCCTGCACGAGGTTGCCAGTAGGCTGGGATGGCACTCGCTTGGCACGTGCGAGGTTGGCGCACGCCTGTGTCTTGCCCCGTCGGGAGAGCCATGCTCGAAACCGGGTCAGCTCCCCGCTCTCCTGGGGCTGCCCTCGGAGATGCTCAGCATCTCTCACAGGCAGTCATCTAGTGAGGCATCAGTGTGCCTGCTTTTATTTTTTTTTTGTGGAGGGTGATGAAGGCTGATACACACAGACTGTGTTTTTCCCTCCTGCACACACCACTCGGTTTGGGCCGATGACTTTTCGCCATGATCTCTTTTAAATGCTGCACTGCCTCAAAGAAGCAAGATTTTTATTTTCATTTTTTTTAAATTTTTGCCATTCAAATCCAAATTTTGCAGACTGGGCCATCTGTCAATTCCCTCCTACGTTGTTCTGTTCATATTAAATTGTAATGAAGGCCAGACTGAAGAAGGAATTAGGTCAGACAGGAGGTTTAGTCTCTGTTTTTGGGGAGATATTTGTTGCCCAAGAGAGGCACCGTGGTTTGGTTGGCTCAGTGCAAGCCTGGATGCAAGGGATGCCTGAGCTGTCCTCTGAGATTTGGCAACAGGGCACATTGTGGCCTCTTGGCCTCCGGCTCCCCAGCAGCTGGACAGAAATCATCAATCCAACTGATTCTGCAGCAGATTCTGAAAAGGTCCTTTAAAGACCTCGGGCAGGAGAGGGGCTCCGCTGCAGACCTGCCCTCGGCCTGGCTTCTGGCACGCCACAGACACTCTGAGATGACCATCTCTGTTGGCATGTCCCTGCTGTCTGGGGGCTGCTGAGAGTTTTTTGGGGTTCCTGGTCACGGCTGCAGCAGCCTGTGCTGCCAGGGAAGAATACACAGGAGTCCCAAGGCAGCAGGGAGCATCCAGCACACAGCAGCTCGTATCTGACCCTCTCCTGCACCAAGAAGGCTGCTCTCAGGTGCGATTCCCAGGACAGTACAGGGAACCTGTGCAACCAAGAAATTCCTCTTGCATCACCCCCTTGCACACCATGTGGAGTCTGAGCCCTTGTAAAGAGGAATTTATCACTCAGGTTGTTGGACACCTGGCATGTCTCGCACTGCCCATGGTTAAAACCACATCCTGAAATGTTTGAGCTCTCTGCAGGCACATGAGGGGGAATAGCAGCTGGCATGGCTGATCAGCCTGCTTGGGCAAGAACGAACATTTTCTGGGATTAGCTTCTCTCCTGGGGGACACAGGACTTTGGCCTTTAGGAAAATGTCCTGCTTACCTTTCACTGTCTTATTCCTGTTCCCTCTTGCATGCAAGAGGCTTTCTAAAAAACTGTGTTTTCCAGCTGTTGTGAATGTAATCCTGTCCCACTGCTCAGGGTTCTGTCCTGGTGCTTGCAATAGAAACCAGAAGCAGCACTGTCCTGGGTTTCCAGTGGAGAATGAAGGCTCAGAGGGGTTCATAGGGCTTTGGCTCGTGATGCTGAGCAGGATTTGGGCTGAAATTGCATAGAACCTGGGAAGCCATTGCGGTACTTGTACCAGGTCATAGGCTGCAGGTCCCCAACGATAATGTTCTATCTTTTTTTGGGGAGCAGCAGTCTCTCTCTGGCAGTCATGGTGGGGTGGGTGCGAGCTCTCTGACATGGATGCCGCTTGTCCCTGCTAAGGAGGTGTGAGAGTGGGGAAGGATTGATTTAAAAGTCATTGGGATGCTCTGCACTAGTGATGGCACCCTGAGAGCCTGTCTGGCCTCTGAGTGAAGCCTGGGGGCTTTTCTTCTGTAGGGTAGGCAGGGCCAAAGTGAGAGGGAAGGGCTTACCGGATTGGACTGGGTTGCTCCATCTAGCTGGAGAGAAAGTGCAGCACCAGGTAGTAAATAAAGATCTTTTTTTGCTTTGCTGCCAGGTTTCTCATTACAGGGTTGCTGGAGGGAGCAGGGAGATGCCAAGGTAACAGTGGTGGAAAGGGCTGGTGGTTGATGTGTGAGCAGAAGGGAACTTAGCTGCATTGTAGACCTCCACATTAGACCTGGATGATATTGTTGGGGCTATCCCTGTCCTTGTGGCTTCGGGGTGACTTCCTGGCTGGAGTTACAGTGTGCACAGACACCCTACAAGAGCTTGCAGTGGAGTCAGGAAGGGCTGCCAGGGGCCACCTTGTGCTCGCGGTGCGGGTTGCGCAGGAGCAGGTATTTTCTGAGGAGCACAAGTTTTTTTCCACCGAAGGTATCAGGTCTCCCCAGCATCAGATATCGCCCTGCCGACAAAACCTTATTCTCCCCTTGCTTCAGAGCATCTCAACCCTTTCTTTAGATTGGATATGGAGGAAGATCTGTATTTGTCACCCATGCCACCAAGGAAGCCCCTTCTGGGTGACTGACTCCGGCCTGGGCAAGGCTGGTGTGCCGCTTACTTGTAAGCCACAGCAGTCACAGCCAGTGAGCCTAACTGGGGACAGGGGATTACCTGGGTGTCATGAAGTCCTACGTCAGTGGCTTCGGCAGCAGCAGTGGCTGGTATACGTCTGTCTCCCCGGTGGCAATGAGCTGCTGGTACCCCAGGGACACCAGCAATCAGGAGCTGCATGTGCCAGAAGAGGAAAAAGGGAAAATAAAAATTAAGGATCATTGCTGTCCTGTCAGCAGGAGATCCATTTGCTGCTGCTGCCGCACCATGGGCATCACTCAAGAAGCACAGGTGATGCTGAGGTCATGCTGGGGAAGCCCAGTAAACACTTGATAAAAAAAAATCAAGGTGAAAAGGTGTTGGTGGCAAAACAATGTGGCTTGGCAGTATGGTGCAACCACAGCTCTCTCTGCCCCTAGTGTAATATAGACCAAAGCCCCTCTTGGTGGGCACAAGAGACTGGTGGTACTGGAAGAGCTGGTCCTGGTCCCATCATTTGAGCCCAGTTTGTTGCCAGGGCTGCTGCCGGCACAGGCTGAGCAATGCAATGGGCATCGAAGCTCATGGAGGGGAGGTTGTGCTGTCCTCAGCCCACCCAGACCTTGCAGCTTCTTGCTGCTGATCCCTGTCCTTCTGCTGCTGAGAAGGGCTCACGTCTTGTAAGCGTAGCGCATTTCTGGCAGTGATGATGTGAGCTACATGTTAGTAAAAAATTGGTAGCAAGGGTGGCTTTATTGCTGGCAGGACCGTAGCAGGGCCCCAGGGGAGCTGGGCTAATTTCCTGGCTTCGCTGCAGACTTCCCCCGTGACCTTGGGCGAGTCATTTAATCTATCCTGGGCTTCAGCTCCATCTCCAAGCATCCCAGGGGGGTGAGGTAATATTCATTAACTGATACTATTCTCGAGTTGCTCAGATACTATGGTGATGAAGGCTGCATGTGAAACCCAGCATCTTGGCTGAGCATTAGTGGGGAGAGGGGATGTTCTGCTTGAGATTTAGCATTGCCCCATGCCAGCTGCTGTTCTGCAACACTTCTTGTCATTTTGAGCTGGCCTGTCTGGCCACCATCATTATTTGGCTGTATATATACAGTGATGCTCATCAGTGAGGGGCTTTTAATGCCTCAAAACATCTACGGATTTTGCTTCATCCAGCGAGGCAGTATCATCCTTGTGTTGCACCTGCAGAAGCCGGCTTGGAGGTAAAGCTGTTTGCTGGAGATGAGGCAGGGGAAATCTTTGAGTTAGTTAGCAAACATCCAGGGAGCTTCTTTTTTAATCCTCTGCACTGGCTGATACCTCCTTGTCTCTCCTTGGTGATGCCTCAGGCGCATTTCCTGTGGGACTGGTCTCTTCCTGAGGGATGTCTTCTCCATCCCAGCTCTAGTCAGCAAACATGGCTTGTGCAATAATCCCCTCGATTGCCCAAGCCTCATCTCCCTGGCAAAACCCAACTTTCCTCAAAAGCAGTGCTAGGACAGATTGAAACTTCATTTGTCTCTGCTTTGGGGGAACGTGTGTTTGAGTAGGGCATGAAAGCATGTCGCTGGAACTGAAAAAATTCCCAAACCTCCCAATAATAATTTGAAGGATTTCCCAGGTTGAAAAAAAAAAACCACGTTATGCTGTTGAAAGAGCAGAGGTGGAACAAACACCTTTCAGAGGTAGGCTGAAGTGGGGTTTTCCAATGGAAAAACTCCTTCAATGCAGACCTTGTCTGGCCGGAGCGACTGACCAGTGGGGCGAGCATGAGAAGCCAGCCTCACACCAGCAGCCATCTCAGCACCGTTGGTCTTCCCTGCAGCATCTCGATGCACCCAGACATCACACCCGAGGCATGGTGTGGGTGGGTGTATATTGCCAGGGGAAAGTGGCAGAGAGGGGTCTCTTGCGCTGTGCTAATGCTGTGCCTCTGTCCCCAGGTGCAGAGGATGTGTGCAGCGAGGCAAATGCTGCTGCTGCTGCTGGCGTTCCTGGCCTACGCGCTGGATTCGGCCGCGGCGTACGGCACGGCGGAGACCCTCTGTGGAGGGGAGCTGGTGGACACACTGCAGTTCGTCTGTGGAGACAGGGGCTTCTACTTCAGTAAGTGCCAAGCAGCCACTGGTGGTGGGTAGGATGCTGCCCCTACCCCATGCTTTGCCTTGGTGGAGCTGGGCTGGGAAGGAAAGGAGGGGTTCCCAGCCTGGTGCTTTTTTGTGATTGCCTTGTACACTGTGATAGGCCAAGAGAGAAGTGAGAAAAGCCACATGCTCAGCGTGACATGTACCCACCTTGCACCAGTTTTGGGAACCGTCTAGTGCCATGGGGATACTGGGTCCTGCATTGGATGCTCAGGAAGATCAAATATGACTAGGGAGTCATAGGTGGTTGACTCACCAGTGATGCAGTCAAGTCATTAAAGTAATGAGGATGTTTGCAGCCATCTCTCTCCTGAGTCTAGACCCTGGCTAACATTTAAACCTTGCTGCCTTAGTGCTGCAACCTGAGAGCAGACAGGGAGCTGAACGCTCCTCCTTTCTGAGTGGGCTTTGCTTGGGTATAGCAGCAGTTCCCAGTCTGCTCCCAAAACACACTTTGTGTCCTCCTGCCTGCCTGGTGGTAAGCCTGACACCGAAGAGTGATGTCTTACCCATTTGCAGTGCAGCAAGTACAAAAAAATGCAACATTGCTGTTGCCTGCAGAGTGCAGGTGGCTTCAGGACAGTTGACTGGGGTGGGTTTTCCTCTGAGATGCTTTGAGGGTTTGGACTAGTTGGCACTAGTGGTGTACAACACCTTATCTGGTAACTGAGGAGGAGGATGAGTAAACCACTAGTGATGAATGCTCGGTAATCTACAGGCACAAGTGCCTTGAGTGTGATACCTTGTTCTGGGGTTTTAGCCCCAAGCTCTGCTTGGGAGAGGGAAGACTCTGTGTCTCAGTGCCCACCGAGGACTGAACCACAGCGTGGCTGACTACAGGAAAGATGCAAAGCCCAGTAGGAGGGAAGGGGATGGAGATAACAGCTGCACATGGTGTCACACATTTGTCAGTCTTGCCTCTGCCGTTGGAAAAGGAATTACAAAGTCACTCTCAAGTAACAGGGTGTTTTCTGGAGTAGTGGAGTCGAGAGCCAGCCTCTCTCTTATCCCAGTCTGTCTGTGCAGGAAAAGGGGTGCTGCAAAGTTAGGAGACAACCCCAGATGTCCCTTCTCAGCCAGGATGCTCCAGCAGACTTGGCTTATGCTGTCTGCTGAGGTTGGGCAGGGAGAGGCACAGTGATCCTGCATCCCACAGCAGCAGCAGACGGAGTTCAGGCTGCATGGTTTTGGGCAGGCAGCTGGGCTGCAGGTGGCTTTGCAGCTAGCTGGGTGGATCACCCTGCCCCCTCCCAGCTGAGCAGTGCGATGCTTTTCATGGCCCCTCCAGGTATCGTTGGTGGGTGGTGATTCTGGGGATGCCCTGGCTGCACCTCCTTCTTTGTGCTGAGCCGAGGGGTAAAGCTGCTGGTCATCAGCTGCTCTTCCTCTTCTCATCTCCCCTTCCACCATTCCTCTGTCAATGAGCACTATGCCAGAGCTCGAATGAAGTGACCAGTCCAGGACTGACCTTACCAGGAGGCAAGCTCCTCTCCCACTCTCAACACCTCTTCTTCTCCTTCTATATAGAGAGGACCATCTATCTCCCTCCTGTGGTTCATTTTCCCTCCTCCCTCTCTCTGGGGATGAAAGGGAATGGGGCTTTTGTTTTATGGACCAACTGACCTCCTTTCACCTCAAATAACCCAGCTACCCAGGCCAAAATAGAACCACTTTTGAGGGCAATTTGCTTGGTGCCAAGTCGCCAGACTGGTGCTTGCAAGGGGATTCATCCTTTTCCCCCTCTCATTTCACCTTTTTTTTTATTATCTCTTCAGAGCCCAGGTGCCAGGGGATGAAGCAAAGTCCCCCCAGTCCCATATTTTAACTCCTTTGGCATCTGGCTAGCCTGTGCCATGCAGGGCTAAAGATGTTCAGGCATGGTTCTGTTTTATGAAGGGCTTAGACATCCTCATCTTGCCTCGCTTTTTTTCCCTCTACCTACATCACTTGGCCTCATAAATGCTCACGGGTACACTACTGTCACCATATAGCCTTGACTGGGCAAGTTTATGTTGCACAATCATGGCTTTACAATTAAAACCAGGCCTGGGTTTGTCATGAACATTTCTCAGCACGGGGTGTATGTGGTGATGTGCAGCCTGCACTAACGCAGTCCTCTGTATAGGGGGTGAATGACTTGGGCAGCCTTGTCCTGCAGGGTCAGGTGGATGGGGCTTGTTGAAAGCATCCGACTGGTGATTTTGGGAAAAAACAAAGTTAGTATGAAAATCTGCTACTGGTTTTCTGCTGCAGCGGTGATCTAAGTACCTAAACAGTGGACTGCATTCTTATAAGCAAACACAGGTAGTGAAGCTACCTCTGAAGTACAGACCTGTTTGCATCTGTGCAAGCAGATGCAGTGTACAATGGTGTTTCATCCCCTAGCATCCTGCAACAGGGAAGTATGCGATCTAGACCAGGGGGTGTGCACCCCCAGATAACCAGGTTGTCCATCTGTCTGCTAGCATGGGGAGTTGAGTCCAGTCCCACAGGTGCTGTCAGAGGAATCATAGGGTTGCCAGGCCCTTGGGGCTGATGATTTTGAAGCTGCGTCTGAAAGATGGGGCTGCAAAAGAGTTGCAGCAGTGGGGATAGGAGCTGGCAGATTACACAGCCATGGGGTGGGCACAGCAACGTGCGCCATGCCAGCCCCACGCCACATCCCAGGGTGCTTGGGCAGGCTGCTGCTAGAGCTGTGTGTGCTTTACTCCGATTTCTCTGCTGCATGACTTTGAACGCTTTTGGGGCTGGCCTGCAGGTGCCAGCAGGGTGGTGAGACCCACTGCGGCTTGGATCGGGTTCCCCTCTCCCCACTCCTCAGCACTCCCCCTGGGAATGGAGGCATGGGGATGGCTGGCTTCATGGCCCACAGAGGGATGCTGAGAGCAGCCCTGAGGGAAGAAAGTGGGGCAGCTGAAGAGGAAGCCCCAGCCGTGAAGTTGCTGTCATGCAATGCTGGCAGGGAGGGCAGAAGGGGCTGCAGGGGGAGAGGCGTCTGACTTCTCTGTAAACAACAGCTCCTGTTTCCTCCTTTCCAACAGCTGATAAGAATTTAGCTCTTTGCAGCCACTTGTGCTGACGAGGCACATTCTTGTGCGCCGCCGCTCCTCGAATAATACTAGGAAAAAGCAGGGGGGAAAGCACAGTGCCGGGGTGGGGGAGGGCCAGGCTGGGGGCACTGGGACGGGGCCCAGCGCTGCACAAAGGCCCCCTTGTTGCTCCCGACATTCCTGCGACAGGGGTGCGGGGCCTGTTTACACCCAAAGTCCCCTTCCACTTGGCTTGTCATCTGATTGACTGGAGGAGAGAGGACCCATCCAGGGTGGCACCGGCACCATGCACCCCTCCCCAGCATCCCTCCGTCCTGGTGAGGGTGGACAGCCCCGAGCAGAGGGGTGGCAATGCCACAGAAGGGACTCTTCTCCTAGCTGTGGAGTGGCTGGTCTGGAGGCACAGATGAGCTGCAGGTACACAGACTGTCTCCTGGGATGGTCTCCCGCGTGGAGGCAGGAGTGGGTTCGGTGTCACACCAGCACTGGGATGGCCAGCTCTCCCTGTTGGGATAGGTGCTGTCGGGCAGAAATGCCACCAGGCAGCCCGAGTGCTCTCAATGCCAGGCTCCGCACTGCCCGGTTTCGCACAGCAGAGGTGTGGGAGGTTTCGGTGGAGCACAAGTTGAGGAAAAGGAGATCGTAGCTGTTCATTGAAGGCCGAGAGGAAGTGCATTTCCTCAGGAGGAGGTGCATTTCCTCGGGCGGAGGCAGTCATTGCAGCAATGGGAAGTGGCTTGCGCCTTGCCAGTGCCGCAGCCTGCTGCCCTTGAAGCTCTGCCCTGCGGGAGGGGACGGAGCAGCAAAACCCTCCCTGGGTTTGGCAGTGGCACTAAAGTGAGATGCCACCCATGGACGATCCAGCCTTTTGTCCGTGCATAAATGGTGTTACAAAGCAAACACTATTCCCAATCCAGGTCAGCAGCAATATTGCTATTAGCCAGAAACATCCTGTTGTCTCTTCCGTGGGTTGTTGACTTCAGGTACTTTCTGGGACTAAACCCCTTTTTTAAAATCTTCCTAAAGTAAGTCTTCCACAGGGGGTTGTATTGGTGTTTGGCGAGATCCGTATGGACAATTATGTAATGGGAAATGTGCCCTATTGAACCATCACAGCAGAGCTGGCAGCGGCACCGGCAAGGGGAATGGCACGCATTGATTTTGTGCCTGAGAGGAGGGACAGCACGTTGGGGCTGGGAGCCGTGCACATGCCTGCTATTCGGGCAGGGGCGGAAAGTGGGGAGGAAGGGGCCGTGCCACTGCGGTGGTCCTTGTTGAGAGCCTACCCGGGCAGTGCCACAGTGGGTGTTTTGCAAGTGCAGGGCTGTTCTCACTGTGCTCTGCTGTGATCTTACCGTGTGCTCCTATGACAGAAAGTGCCCTTGATGGCAAGGCTGTGAAAATGGTCCTGCTTTGCTTGTTGTTCCCCCCCTGCTTCTTTCCAAATAGACACATAGATGCAAGAGGGCAACTTCTCTTTTCAAAAGGAGACGTGTAACCTTTCAAAACCACAACTTCTCCCCGAACCATGCGTGTCGTCACTTGTGCAACCTTCTGTTCAGCGGGAGTGTGAATGCAGCCCTCTGAGGATGTGCTAGCAAGAGGGGGTGACTTGAATTTTTTCTCTATTCCTTCCAAACTCTCCTTCTGCCTGTGCTCAGGATGCCTTTCTGAAGCAGCTTAATACTTCAACAACCTGCTGTGCGTGTAGGTTTTGGGTGCTGGGGTCAATACGTGCTGAGCAAGGGCTGTATGTGTTGCAGGATGTTGGTAGCAGCACAGGTCTTCCACAGACCTTGCCAGGCATCACATGCCTATAGAAGAATATATGCACCTGGCTCCGGGCTGGTTCCTCTCCCTCAGACATTGCAACCTGGTTTGCACTCATGCAGCTGCAGGCATCCAACACACCTGCCCTGCCTTTAAAGAGAGGACCCAATCCACTGTGCTTCTTTGCTGTGGGCATTTATAGAGAGAAAATTAAAGTCCTACCTGTGCTCCTCCCTTTGCTGAGCGTTTATGAAGGGGTAACGGTCCTTGCCACCTTCCTGTGGGTATAATGGCATTATACCAAAATAATGGGATTTTCAATGGCTCCCAAAGGTGGGCTGCCCATCACTCTGCATCTCGACGCCATGTTTGACCTCTGAGTGTAGTGGTGATGCATCAGCTTGCAGCAGAGGGCTCCCCTCCAAGGGGGCAGGGCTGATTTTAACAGACACAGGTGCTGTGCTGCCGGGGGCTTCGCTATTGCAGAACCCACGGAGAGGGACAGTCATGAGACTTTGCATGACAGCGTTGCACATGCTGCATCCTGCGTGCAGGGCTACGTTGCACGTGCAGGGCTGCATTGCACACATGCATGTTTGCATTGCAGACACAGGGCTTCTGTCCTTATCTGTTTGCATTGCATGCACAAGCCTCCTCACACTTTGCACTTCGTTCTGAGGCACTTTGTGTGGGCACCCAGATGGGGTACCCCCCGAGGAAGTGGGCCAGCAACTTGTAAGCCCTGGGCCCTTAAATGTCAACCAAGGCCAAACAGTTGAGAGCCAGCTTCATTTGGAGCACGTGAGGATATCGCAAGTCATGCCGGGGCCAACAGGGACCGTTTTGCGTGTTCCCACAGGCCTGCTGGGAGGCAGGGGCTTGGCTGAGTGTGGCACAGCAAATGGCATTAGGCATCACCCCTCCACAGCTCTCAATCACAGTTCTTCCCATGCCCAAATTCTCCTGGCCGGGACATGGTACTGGATCCCATTTTCGAGCCCTGCTGGTGCTGGCCTCAGCTCACCCTGCTTGGAGCACCTTGAGCTGGTCAGAAGTGGTCATGGCAGCGTTCAGAACCCCTCCCTGCTGCAATCCCCACAACAGTGCAAGCACGTAACATGCTGCGTGCAAAAGCATGGAGAAAATCCTCGTGTTTTGGGTTGGTTTACATTTTGGAAGTCGCAATTTCCAAGAATTTTTTTTTTTTTTTTTTTGCATCAGAATTTGTCCATCTCTTTTATTTCAGGAGGGGGAGGAAAACCAGTAAAACTGATGTAAGCTTTTCCTCTGGAGCGCTTTGGCAGTCATTAAGTGGTGACATGAAATGCACTCGGTTGTTGCTGCACCGGACATGGGCTTTTGCATCCTTCTGCAAACAGAAATGGGAGAGGAGCCCTTATTAAAAGATTAAGTTTAATAGCTATTCTTGGCGGGTGTGGGAGCTTGTATTCTTTCTGCAGCTGTCTCAGAGCTGTCCCATCTGGTAAAATTTAGCCGCCTTGGTTCGCTTCACCTGCCTGAGTGTCGACCTAATGGAGGGAGGTTGGCAGCCGCAACGCTGTGCTGCTTCTTTCTAATAAAGCTTGCGTGCCAGGATCAACATCGGAGATGGTCGCAGTAATAGGCGCACCACTGGCGGTTGGGGTGGGATTGGGCTTCCTCACTTTAGCTGTGCCCAAAAAGGCCACCCCTGCCAGAGGTATAGGAGGGAAATAAATCACTGCTATATAAAGCACCTTTAATTAGCGGTGCGTGCATGCAGGGAGCCCTGTTGGCATCAGCATCATTTGTCCGGGAAAGCCTCAATAATACAAACATAGAATCATTTAGGTTGGAAAAAACATTTAAGATCATCAAGTCCAACCGTTTAGTTAGCACTGCCAAGTCCACCACTAATCCGTGTCCCTAAGCACCACATCTACACAGCTTTTACATACCTCCATGGATGGTGACTCAACCACCTCCCTGGGCAGCCTGTTATGGTGCTTGACAACACTTTCGGTGAAGAAAGTTTTCCTAATATCCAATCCAAACTTTCCCTGGCACAACCTGAGGTTGTTTCCTCTTGTCCTATCTACTTGTTATGTGGGAGAAGAGACCTACACCCACCTGGCTACAACCTCCTCAGCCTCCTTTTCTCCAAACCCTGAGCCGCTCATAAAATTTGCGCTTTATATGCTTCACCAGCTTCCTTGCTGTTCTCTGGATGCACTCCAGCACCTCGATGTCCTTCTTGTAGTGAGGGGCCCAAAACTGAACACGGTTCTCAAGCTGTGACCTCACCAGTGCTGAGTATGGTGGGACAATCACTTCCCTGGTCCTACTGCCCACAGTATTCCTGACACAAGCCAGGATGCTGTTGGCCTTCTTGGCCACCTGGGCACACTGCTGACTCATGTTCAGGTAGCTGTTGACCAACACCACCAGGTTCTTTTCCTCTGGGCAGCTTTCCAGACACTTTTCCCCAAGCCTGTGGCTTTGCATGGAGTGGTTGTGACCCAAATGCAGCATCCAGCACTGAGCCTTGTTGTACCTCATACAATTGGCATCAGCCCGTCGATTCAGCCTGTCCAGATCCCTCTGTAGAGCCTTCCTACTCTCAAGCAGAGCAACACTCCCACTCAACGTGGTGTCAGCTTTCTTGAGGGTACACTCAGTACTAAACAGAAGTGGCCCCAGTACTGATCCCCTGGGGAGAAATGTGAAACTCAGCTGATTTATGGGCGCATGTTGGCTGGTTTAGGAGAAGCACTGCTAGTTTTAAAATATGTGGGAACCACCAGTCTCCAGTGGCTGGTGGAAGAATGCCTGCAAAGAGATGGTTGTTGTGGAGTAGGGAAGAGGATCTGGTCCACATTGGTGGCTAATGCCAGTATCTCTGTGACTGCAGGTAGACCGGTGGGACGCAATAACCGTCGGATCAACCGAGGGATTGTGGAGGAGTGCTGCTTTCGGAGCTGTGACCTGGCTCTGCTGGAAACCTACTGCGCCAAGTCTGTCAAGTCCGAGCGTGACCTCTCCGCCACCTCCCTGGCAGGCCTGCCGGCACTCAACAAGGTAGGGGGATTGCGCCAGGATGATGGCCCTTCTCTGAAATAAATAACAAAAGAAGACCGTGGGTGGGAGACGACAAACCCCAACTGCAAGATCTGTGGCTTCTGCAGAGCCTTTGGAGATGGCCACTGTTGGCCACTCACACTGAATATACTGCAGAAAGTCAACTTTTAATAAGGTGGGGGACCAGAGGTGAGCTGCATCGTAGAATCATAGAATGGCTTGGGTTGGAGGGGGCCTTTAAAAGTCATCTAGTCCAATTCCTCTGTAATGAGCAGGGACATCTTCATCTAGGTGAGGTCACTCAGAGTCCTGCCCATGGTGACCTCAAATGTTTCCATGGGATAGGTGGAGCTCAAAGAGGGGGATTCCCATCCAGAGGGTGGGCCGGTTTGGTTTGTGGGGAGGCTGACATGTCTATCCCATCCCCTTGCAGGAGAGCTTCCAGAAGCCCTCGCACGCCAAGTACTCCAAGTATGATGTGTGGCAGAAGAAGAGCTCTCAGCGGCTGCAGCGAGAAGTGCCTGGCATCCTGCGGGCTCGCCAGTACCGGTGGCAGGCTGAGGGGCTACAAGCGGCCGAGGAAGCCAAGGCACTGCACCGTCCCCTCATCTCCCTGCCCAGCCAGAGGCCCCCCGTGGCACGAGCCTCCCCCGAAATGGCTGGACCCCAGAAATGAACCCTGACTGGCCGTCTCGATTTTTGATCTCCCGGGGGAGGGCGGGAGGACTGGCGAGACCCGGCCCCTGAGCCCCTCCATCCCCAGGGCTACCAAGCCGAGGAGGTGGGTCACCCTCACGCTGCTCCGGCCCCAACCAAACTGACACAGCAAGGAGGGGATGGCGGTGGCGGCGAGCAGCGTCACTCCCACTGCATTGTCCTTTCAGGGTGGGGGGGAGGGTTGTTTCGTTTCCCAGGCCTGTTTCATTCCCCCGCACCCCCAGTATTTCCAAGCCTGTACTTGCAAAGGGACAGTTTGGCACTTGAACTTTTTGCTGCCGGGCGCTGCGTGACATCCCTTGTGCCAACACTAGAAGACAAAAGAAAGAGCAAGAGGGAAAAAGGATATGAAGTTAATTTTTTTTTTTTAAATCTTTTTTTTTCTCAAGAAGAAGAGTCCATTCCGTGTCTTTCGTGACAATAAAGTGAAAAGAAAGATAAAATGGGGAGAAACATTGAGGGATATAAATTTTTTTTTGCCTCATTCCCGCCCCACTTTTTTCTTCTTTTGTTTTTTCCTTATTTTTATAACTTTCCTTTGCACCTTTAAAAGAAAAACGTACCTGAGAAGAAATTCCGAGGAGCCCCCATCTGCATTTTTTGTGTGTGTGCTTCATCACAAGATTCCAAATCGACTTGCACCTTTTTGAAGTCATCGATGACATGAGAAAGAGAGGAAGAGGAGAGAGAAAGCGAGAGAGAAGGAAAGGGGAAAGAAGAAAAAAAGAGAAAAAAGTGAGTTGATGCTCACTTTAAATGGAGGAGGCGTCTGCATTGCACATTTGCCACGGATTTAGTTGATTTATATATATAATATATTATATAACTTTTTTGGCAAAAAAGCACTATTTTTATGGGACATTTTGTGTAGTATCTGAAGAGGGATTGTAATGTTTAAAATGTGTTATGGTGCTAAAGTAAGTTGGAAGGGAAAAAACCCAGAAATAGCAAGGGAGGGTGGGGAGGGAAGGACAAGATAACGAATACTGAACTTGAAATTTTAGCTTTTCGTTTTAGGAAAAGTGTGATAAATGTGTTTCTTTTCTCTTCTGAAATATAGCTTGGTCTTGACCGTATGAGCTAGTTGGCTGTTACTCATGTACACAGATGCACGCACACACAGAAATACATCAACACGCATCCTTTTTTTTTAAAAAAAAAA
>VXBZ01010144.1:328030-414214 GCA_013399135.1 Heliornis fulica
GGGCTGTGGAGGAGGAGGAGGCGGAGGAGGAAGACTGGACCCAGGTGGCTGCAGGGCTAGGACTGCTGCACCGGATGGGGGAAAAAGACAAGTCTCAGGCTTGAGGCTCGGGACTCGGTGAGTGGATGGGTTTGAGAGGTGGGCAGAGGGCTGTAAAATAGGTTGGTTTTAAAATAATATATATTATCTGTCTAGGAACCATAAAAAGGGGGAATCAATTACATCTCNGAATGAAAATTGGTCCAAATTAAACTGGGCGGGGTGGGGGTGGGGGAAGGGAAGTAGGTGGGGAAGGCAGAATAAAAACAGAGCAATTGCAAATAATTGACTTTTTTTTTTCCTTTTAATGTGTCTTTTTCTAAAAGAAACCTAGTTTTTATTTTTTAAAAAGAGAAGTAAAAGCTTTCCTGGATGCTTTGTACCAAAAAATTAAAAAAAAAATTTAAAAAAAAGAAAAAAAAAAGAAAATCTGTTAAGCAAATAAATATCCATACAGAATATGAAGCCTGACTTTTCTTTCACTTTTTGTTTATTTTTGTTGTTGGGGTGAGTGTTGGGTGGGGAGAAGGCCACACCAGGTGCCATGCTTTGTGGAGCAAGAGTGTGTTGCAGCTCCTCTTCTGGGGGCTCAAACCTTCAAGAAAGGCTGAGGCTCTGTCATGCCTGTAAACATCCCCGAAACCTCAATCCCATGGCAGATGCCCTCTGAAAGCGCTGAGATTAACATGTCCTCAGACATTCTTGGCAGGTTTCAGGGGTGTTTGCCAGTAGCTGGCTGAATTTGTTTACTTTCAGCGTTACCAGTTTGGGCTGTTCCTGGAGAACTGAAAGTTGAACAGGAGCTGAAGATGTGCCAAAGGCACAAAAGATAAAAAAGAAAAAATAAGTGTCCTGGTAGACAGTTCTCTGTTTTTTCATGGTGGGTAATTTTTAAGGGATCCCAATGAGCTGCTTTTCATCACGTAAAACCATTGAGCACCAGTGTAAATGTAAAATGCCGTGGTTCCAATTTGTAAGTAGGGCAATTCCTGCGTGAAATGGTGCCCAAACATCCCTAATCCTCCAAGTCAGCCAGACACCACCTGATTGGCACAGTCCTGCTGGCATGGCCAAGACCTCTGTGGGGTAAGGGACTTGAGTAAGGACCTCACTGACTTCAAACTCCTGTCCCAGATGGCTAGGGCAGAGTCTCCAATTTAGACACTTAAAAACACATATTTTAAAATGACTTTTAAAGTTTTGCAACAAGCAAAAGATTTGATTTTTTCTTGAAGCTTTTCCTCTTCAGATTTTTGTGGTTAGTCAAGAGGGGTTTTGTACAGATGTAGCACTGACTGCTTCCTTTGCACATATACTTTATTACAGGTGGAGAAAGGCAATGTCTGCCTTCCTGTCCCCATCCCACTGTGCGCTGCAGTTTTTTGGTGTCTCTATGAAGGGGTTAGGACTGACTTGGTCACAGCTGGAAATTTTGCCTTTGGGAGATTTGGTCCCTTTCTGCTAAGCTGCTATCTTGGGGCACATTTGGAGTTGATTAAAACTCAAACAGTACTTCAGCTAAGTCTCTGCCTGCCTTACCCGGAGAGCAAAGAAGCAGTGCTGGAACCACCAGTAAAGGCAACATTGCTGTTTCCAAGCATGGCTTGTCTTTAACCATCCTTTCTGACTTATCCTGTACCAGGTCACTATGTGGCCAGACCAGAGCAGTTCATTGTTTTTTTATACTAAGAAACTGTTTTAAAATTGCCATCCTGCCTTTTGGCTTGGCAAGGACTGTGCTTGCTTGCAAGGAGAGACCCCACTGGCTCCTAAGCCTGGTCCTGGCCAGCTGGTGGGAGACTTGGTGAAACGAGACCTTTGCTTCATCTCAGGTTTCTTCTGATGCCTTCAAAGTCTCTTTGAAGATTGGCAGATAACTCATTGGCTTAGCTTGGAAACCCCACACTGTAGGCTTGAGAACAAACCCAAGATGCTGTATTTGCTCAGACAGATGGGCAGAATTTACCTGACTTTTGTTATGATGCCTCTACACACAGACACAGCTCCCAGGAATTAGCTGTTAGATCACAGTAGCATGGGAAGATGCAGCAACAACTGGCCGTGCTCCTTGGGGAGGGACACTGACAGGTCTGGGCACTCACCTCTTCATCCAGCCCCACTGGTCCAGAGATCTCCACCCACTGCTCTGCTGACATGCAAGAGGGTGGGGAAGCAAAAGATCTTTTCAGCAGAGAAGTTCTAAATGCCGCCTAGAGCCCAGGAAGGACTGGGAAAGTCACCCCCTCGTTTTAGTCCAGACCCAGGTCTGACCTTTGGGTCTCAGTATTGTCATGTATAGAATCACAGAATGGTTTAGAGTGGAAGGGACCTCAAAGACCATCTAGTTCCAACCCTCCTGCCATCGTAAAGGACAATGTAACTCTGCAGGAAGCAAAGGGCAAATGTTTTTTTGTGAGTAGCATCTCTTCAGAGGGTGTTTTTTCCAGAGTGGTACACACAGGGATACTGAGAAGGAGGGAGTTGCTGTATGGAAGCAGCCGCAATCTGCAAGGTGTGTCTCGCTTTTTCTGGATGTGGGGACATACAGGGGGGAAAGACCTCTCACCAATACACAAATTTGCTTTCTTCCACTCCCCTTCTTAGTTCTTATCTTTTCTTATCCAGAAAACAGCTGAATTATTTCTTCACTTTCAGTGAGTTTACTAGTGCCATTGGGATGGACTAAGTCTCCGAACTGATTCCTCAAGCTTTGTATCTTGGAGCAAGTTCATCCCTTTTGTTATGCCTCCTCTCAACAGCTCAGCCTTTCAGTGATGAACTATGTCGTTTGGGTTTGGTTTTTTTTTTTATGTACATCTAATTTCCTTGTTACTCGTATTTACTGTCTGCTGATGTTTTACACAGCTGGGGGGGAGGGCTGGGAAACGTGTGGATGTGTTGTGGATTATCTCACTCATGTGCACTCAGCAGTAGGCAAGACTTGGTTTCTGTAGGCAAGACAGTTTCTGCACCTGTTGCATTTCTTGTCTGTAATGCAGCTATCAATAAAGCAAAGCAGAGCACTTACAACAACCTTCTGGCATCTTATATCTTACCCCCTCCTCCCCTTTATTTATTTTTTAGAGAACAAGTGAGCTGTAACACACCCCAAAGCTGGGGTAGCACAGCAATTCTATGGCTCCCAGTGCAGGCAAAGGGGAACCCCAGTTTGCAAAGACAAACAGACCCCATGTCCTAGGAGGGGTCTGGCATGGCCCCAGGGTGCTGCAGGATGCTCTGGATGTCCGTGGGGATCATGCTGTGGCAGACATTACTTCAACCTGCCAGAAAGGCACAGGTCCTTGCAAGAAACTTGGCCTCCTTCGCTGCTGTGCTCCCAGCTGTGCGTGTCCTGAGGAGTGCACTCGCTCATTAAAACTGTGTCAGCGTTTGCGGAGAGCCCTGCAAGAGCCTCTTTCCCTGCCTTCTCCTCATATCTGCCAGTGGTGAACTGAAAGTGGAGGTTTGCAACCTGCCAGGCTCTGGCTCAGTGACCAGCAGTATCCTAGAAGCAGGAAATGTCTGAATTAGGGTATTCTGGCTTGGGCAGCATGGGATGTCAAACTTGACACACCAAATGGGCCTTCCTGGTCTGAAGCCAGCTGCTCTCAGCTCTTGGTTTGTGTTTCCAGGGTAGGCACAACATGCAGCAGTGATGGGAGGTGATCACCATGGTAGAGCATCCATCTCCATGTGTGTTCCTCAGAGAGCAATGTGGCAAGCAACACTGACTGGAAAGCATTAAGCATAGCAGAGTTTCAGGTGGAAAACAAACACTATTCAACTCTCTGAGTAATTCACAGGTAGCAGCAGCAGAGACAAGTGCTGGACTCATGCCCCGTCACCAGCAATAAAATATCTGCTTCACTTTTCAAAATTATTAAGAGATAAATTCAGCTTACACTGACTTTTCAAAGCTCCTGTACACATCATCAATGTGTTTGTGCTTCTTTGTTGGCCAGCTTTAGAAAGAACATAGCTCACAGTTTTAGGATGGTAAGATGAAATAATACCAACAATTGTAAGGTGAAGCAGAATATTTATGTGCTTTCCCATGGGAGAAGTGCTGGGACAGCCTCTTTGTCCCCCCATTCGGTTTGTTTAAATGAAGGTGGTGCTCCTCTTCAAGACCACATCCTTCAGCTGCGTCAGACTTGGAAGGAACACATTTAGGAAGGCAGTGAAGACCTAGGGGTCTTGTTATAAAGCTTGTTAATGCAAACAAAAACTATTTAAAATAATTTATTAATAGAGTACTTCCCCAAAGCACTCAGATTTCTTGTCTCATTGCCTCTACCAGCAGGTCAATGGTGTCTAATCATTTCTGGTGGCAAGAAACTATCTCGTAAGGACTGTATGAAGCCACCTGTGCCTGCTGTAATGACATCCCTGTCTCTTGTCTTCCCTCCTTGGATGGAGGAACCATTTCCTTCATTTTACCAAGGTGCTAATCCAGGCCCCGGCAGCATTTTGGATGCAATTTCCTTAAGCTTCATCTTAGGAGCACTGGGACCTCTAAAGCTACTCCCCCAACTTCTAGGACAGAGTATGTCCTCATCATCCCTCCTCACTTAAAAAAAAAAAAAAAAATCACCAAGAACAGCAGATTTGGAGACTTGATTTTCCTCTCTGAAGCCAGAAGAGCACACTGATAATGGTAATCGGTGTTTTCGTCACAGCTGGGGCACAGCTGCAAAGGGAGGGAGGTGATTAGGAGAATATTAAGACTTCATCTTCCAAGACGATGTGCTCCTGTTCCTCCTCCCTCTCCCCTCCATTCCCCATGCTTAGCAAAGAAAGCGGCAGGAGTATTATTTCTCAAGGCCTACGCTGACGTCAATACGCAGGGTATTTATTTATGAAATTGAATCTAACAGTGGGGGAGAGAGGAGCGGAGGAAGATGGACGCACAGAGCTAGCAGCTGCCAAGTTATAATTGAGCAGCCACCTCCCAATATTTTTCTACCCTCTTTCTGGGGGAGGGGTGCAGTGCCCAGAGTTTCGGAGGCCCAGGGAAAGCGAGATTGAAGACAGAAACGGAAAAGACAGGCTTAGAGCAGAGGAAAGGTATGGTAAGGGGAGGACCTAAACAAGTTAAATAGCCTGTTTCTGGTGCTGGAAAACTCAGGTTGAGTCCTTATGTAGTGAGGACGAGCACTGCAGACACTTCCCTTCAGGCATGCTCTGACCAGTGTCCAGGAGCCCTTTCCTCTTAACTTCTCTGGTCTTTACATGTAAAAATCAGAGGGAAATTCTGGCCCCTAAAATAATTTCTCCTTTTAATGGCCCTGTCTAACTCCCTGTTTGAGGCTCAGGCAGCAAAAGAACTGTCTGGGAAACCCAGCACTGGAGGGAACATGAAGATTAAGTTATCCCCCCTCAGCCAATGAGAAAGTTTTCCAGAAGTAGAATTTTTGTCCATTGATGTTACTATGTGCAGAAGCATAAAGAGACAAAACTCAGAAAAGGAGAGTAGTTTCTTTTCTTTCCCAAGTAGGGTACAAGCCCCATTCAGAGCATCCCTGTAGAGGGGGGCGGGGGGAGGAAAGCCCAAGGAGCCTGAGGAGCACAGATGACCATGACAACAAAAATGCCTCCAGCTTCAGCTCTGGCAAGTATTAGTAGTAGATGCCTTTAGGCATTCCTCACCAGCCTGGAAGTCGCGCATGGATATTCACTTCCTTTGGGGATGGATGTAGGAGGGGATGGCTTTTTTCTTTCCCAAGTTCAGCCAAGTTAGCATAGGATATGTCTGTACATGGGGACAAGGGAAAGGAAATCATCCTAGTGAACGTAGGAATAAAAATTCCACCTCCAGGCATACTGCTGGAGGCATGTAAGGAAATCCTTCACTGAACAGCTCCACTCCCAGCCCAAGAGAAGCCCACTGCATAGCAGGAGGTGCAGCTGAAGGAGTCCTGCAGATCTCCAGGTACCTTGTCAGAGCCCCAGCCTTTCCTGGGATTCCCCTGCTGACTCCCTGCACAAAGAGGAGGTGATGCCCTGGATGAATCCCTCCCTGCAAAGGCTCAGTCTGTGCCCTTGCAAACAGCACCAAGGTGTCAGCCAGTCGCAAGCTTATTGTTTCTCCAAAATAAGGGAAGAGAGACGTGTTCCGGAGATCTGTTTACAATTCGGACTATCTCCCGTTATATAATGACACAAGCCTGGCTGCCAGCAAATTGTTGCTCTGAGCCGGGGAAGACAATTAGATCGCCTCTCAGGGCTGTGAGCACGCACAATGCAGGCTTTGTGCCACCCTGCCACCGGCACTGGCGTGCGTGTGTGAGCCTGCTTCACCCATCACCCTTGGAGGAAGAGGTGGTGGAGAGAAAGGAAAAGCACCCACACCTTGGTGTCTGTGCTGGGGCAGGGATTACCTCTGAAGGCTGGGGGGGGCGCCAGGGATGGAGCCCGTCTGCGAGTGCTTTCCTGTCCTGGCAGCAAGGGGATGACGGTAAATCGACCATCGTACCGCAGGGCAGAGATGGGTCTGACCCCTCCGCTGAAAATGGGATGGGAAGTGTCGGTGTTTGGCTTCCTGTACTTCCTGGTGCACTGATGGATTTAGGCTCTCACTGAAAGTCCTGGCACTGCCTGCAGAGTCAGTGGAAAAAATGTGGTATCTAGAGATGGGAAATACCAAACCCGCTCAGAAATGTGTTCACTTAAAAGGGAAAGGTGGTTTCCGGGTGAACTTGCATTCCTGTCCTCGATGGATGTGGAGGGGAACAGGGCTTTGGAAAATTCGAAGTCTGGACTGCTGCAATGCAACTTGCAATGAACATTAGCTGGGTCCTACTCAGAAACATACTGGGGCCACAACACGCTTCTGGTAGGTTTCTGCTGCCAAAACCTCACACCTGGGCAAGGGGTAGGACTGGCCACTGCTGTCCCTTCGGTGTAGTGAGCCTGGGGCACACCATGGAGCTGCATGTGAAGAGCATCTCTCAGATCTCCTATGTGCAACAGCGGCCCTGATTTTGGCAGGCAGTGATGCATGGAGAGGAAAAATTATCAGGAATAAAATACTCGATGCCGTTAACAGCCACAGATTATTAATTCAGTGAAATTGCTCGTTGCTGCGAGGAGCTAGCGAAAAAAAAAAAACACTGGGAAGAGAATGCTGTGTATGTGATGAATAAAGGGTATGTGTAGCTGTGTTGCACAGGGTAAGTGTTGATAAACATTGCCAAACCCTCATATGTTGGAGGAGCTGAATGCTGATGTCCTTGGGGACAGAGGAGTTCGCTGGCAGGTTGTGAGGGCATGGCTGCCCATGCTGAGCACTTTTACCACGTCCTCGGCAGTGTTGCCCCCGGCTTCATGGGAAGCTGAGTGTTTAATTAAGTCACTGCTCTGAACCACTCCAGAGGCACCTGGACAAAGATGCCTTATAGACTTTTTCTGTCAAGAGCATGGCAAGAGTCCTTACGTTAGTGATACTGGTTGCAAAAGATCTGTGTAAACCCACGCTGCCGATAAACAGGCGCATCCTCCACTTTCAGAGCTGCTTCAGTGTTAATGAAGCACACTGCATGCCCCTAATACAGTTTACTGGCTGTCTAACCTATCCATGAGGATGTCAGTAAAGCCCTAATGGCAGCCATGTACTTACCTAAGACACAATACTACCCTCAGCCCAGCCCAGCAATACAGTAAAAACAGTTCCCTCTGGAAGTGAGTCATATTTCTTCATCTTTCAAACCACTTCAAGCAATTTGTCTTGCAGACTTTGTGACTACATTTACATAAAATGCATCCTTCCTTTATTTCTATTCCTGGTTCCATGCATGGGATTATTTTAGATGGTGTGCTTGGAGGTCACTGTGACACAGACACACACACTCACGAGAGAGAGACCATGCTATGATTGTGTTAGGTACTCAGCTACGCTTATGCATGTGGCTGGCTCTTGGTTTCCGTGGGCACTCACAATGGATTTACATGCCAGCACAATGAGAGAAAAGGCTAAGCTGCTTGTTACTGCCAGAAACTCCTTGAGTTTTTCTACAATGTGCACCCTGCAGACATGAATAACCTCACAAGACCCCTGGAAGTGAAGCTGGGAGTATGGGTTACTGGCAAAGTTGGGGAGGTGTAAGGGAGGATGGGAGCATGAAGAGGCTTCCAGGAATGGCTTGTGCACGGGTACGGCATGGTTAGGAACTGTTCCTCCCTGGGATTTGAGTGCAGGCTATTATTTATATCCCCATAGCTCTGCCAATGTGTGACGTTTGAAGCATTAGAGCTGGAACTCAAGCTCTGTGCAAGCTGGAGGCTTTCATTCACAACTGCAAAATGCAACAAGACCCTTTGGAGTCCAAGGGCAAGTGAGGCCATACATAAAAATAGCCCAAGTCCTTTACAAGTTCCACTTTACAGCTTAATTTCTACACTTCTTAAAAAAGGTATCTTCAGGTTGAAAAAGAAATGACCAGGAGGTATATAAGAGAGTTTTCTGAGCTTGTGAGTGACACCAGAGCAAGGATGAGGCAGGCTTTGCTGTCTCTTCCTGTACAAAAGCAGGCAGCGTTACATAAAGTTAGTAGGAGCCAGACTGAAAAACAAACAGAAGGAGATGGCTCTTCATGCAACAGGTAGCAGATCTGTGGATCTTCTTACCAAAGGATGTTGTGGATATGAGAAGTTTACATGGATTCAAGGAGAGTTCACGGAAGAGAAATCCACTGAGAGTTACTAAATACATAGAAACTGTATCTGGTGCAGGAAGTTCCTGAGCTGAAAATAGTTGGAGCCTGGGAGAGCACTGAGGGGAAGTATTGTATACTTTTGCCCTTATTCTTGCTTCTCTCTAGGCTTCCACTCATGAGCTCTGTTGGGGTCCGGATGTTAGGTTAGACAGACCTTTGGTCTGACCCAGTGGAGCTGTTTTTATGTCCTTATGTACCTTCATTTTTATGAGGGATGGCTTTATCCTGTTCTCGCATGGTTACTTCCCAAAGGTCACTTTCTTCAAGCATCCTCACCCACTCTACGTTCATCACAGCTCAAGCACGGCACATACTTTTTTCCCAGTTGACCAAGCAGCTTATGCTCCTGACTGCTGGTAGACATATCTGTCGAACAGCTCAAGGTCTGTGATGCCTGCCTTATACATAATCCCAAGTAGTACCTTACTCTCAGGGTGTGATGTCAGCAAGTGTTTGGCAATAATATTGATGTTGGAAGCTGCCTCTCGCCTCCTTGTTGTCCCATTTGTTCCCACATCTGCAAACAATGCTGGAGCTGTTGTGAACCCAGCAGTTTGCATCACATTATGGTTCTGCTCTGGCCACCACTTTACCCTCTTGGTTCCAAGTTTGGCTACTGACATGGAGTCCTTTTTGGCATCTGTGTTAAAAAGTGCCAAAGCTGCCCAAAGAGCACATATCTCAGATGAACTGGTTTGGGACTTTATTCATCCTACTTGGGATGTGCTTTAAAGGGTTTATTTGCAGTGATCCCAGTCAGAGCCTTTGCCACCCCTTTCTTCACTGGAAAACAGCATTTGAAAGATAAGTCTCTGATTAACAACTGAGCAGCCTTGTTAGCCTTCCTTTCGTATCCTCCCAGCTGCTCCTTTGAGGTCTCCTGTCCTGGATCTCTCACTATGACTCTGAGAAAATGCTGAAAGCCAAGAGCTATCAGGATGGCAGTGACCCCTGAAGGGGGAATCAGGAAAAGTTGTCAGGGGAGGGGGGAGGGGGCGGTAGGGTAAAACAACCAACCAACTGAAAAAAAAATCAAACCAAAAAGGAGAACGAATGCATACTCGGAACCCATTGATCCTGTCCTGTCTGCCAAACAGAGGGCAAAGCATGCATGGCTACACCAAGAACTGTCTTCTAGGATAAATACATCATCTCCAGATTTTGGGGACTTGGTAGCAAGCCATCTGTTGTGGAAACAAATCACCTAGCTCTGTCGCAGTTCAAAGCTCGCTGGGGTTGATGAAGCCTGACTATCAGCATGTTTGCAGTACCGGAGGGATTACTTAATGCCGAACGATTGCCCTAGCTTTGCTATCTCTTTTGTCGCGCCAACTGTGGAGCCCACTGAAGAAGCTTCAAAATTAGACAAGCGCCACCCGAAAATCTCAAAAAAGCGACTGCTGTCGCGACGGGAGGGGTGGGATTTTTGCCTCCAATGAGAATCATATTGTTGATACTCTTCTTCCTTTTTTGCTGCTGCTCACATAACGGCAGAAGCTATTCTTAGCCATGGGGAATCTAATCTTTAAGAAAAGCAAAAAAAAAAACCAAACCCCACCCCTCTGTGAGCCATTTCTACAACAATAACTTGTAGCAGGGAGGAAAGAGAGTAGGCCAAAATATGTAGCCCTCTTCACCAAATAAGGACCCTTGTAAAGGCATCACAAAGCCATCACAGGGCTTAGGAAGGACGGGGGGCTCTGGAGTGGAAGAGTGAATCAGCACAGCCACCAGGTCACACCCACATGAATAATACCTCTTGCTTCCCTGGAATTGTACATTGTGATAAAGACCTAGCTGCCTTTTTTGGTATTCCACCATCTGCCTGGAAGAGTCAGATGTGAAATTAGGTTTCCTGTACCTTAATGGATTAATTTAGTTTGAACTAAAAATGAGGGCATGTGTACTGTCAGGAGCCAAGAGGCCTCAAATGACATAAGTCTCTCTTTTTACCCTTTTTTTTTTTTGTGCGTGTGTGCTTGGTGAGCCTAAACATTGATTAAAATGTGTTTTCTCGAAAATATCTCAAAAATATAAAAGTTTATCGCTACAAGCAAACCCACTGATTTTTGCTCCACATAGTGCAGCAAGTGCACACAAACCCAAAGGTGACTTCCACATTGCAATCTACTCAGCTTCTTGGGACACCGTGGAGGCATTTCTGTACCATTGGAGAAATATTAACTCCTTTTGTTATCCTTGAAGCTTCCTGACTTCCTTCTGACCATCTGAAGGAGAACTCTCAGGACCCCTGTTATCCTTCCAGTGTGCCTTACACTGGGAAAGGTGTGGACTCCACATCTTATCTACTGATGGACATTACAGCAGAGGTGATGGGTGAGAACAGGCAGAAACAAAAGCCAGGAACAAAACTGTATTTGCAGTAGGGAATTGCAAAATCCTCATGTTGAAATGCTGTGTTCTCAGAGGCTCAGAACATGTTTCCTTCTCACAGAGGGGACACAGATGGGAACTTCTGTAGTGACTGTGAAGACACCATCTTTATCTGAAGGGAACTCAAGATAAACTTTTCCATGGAAACATTTTCTATGTGACCTGGGGAAGGCTGCTAGGACAGTTCTGAGTGAACCTTTTCACACTTTCAAGCTCTGTGCTGCCAAAAGAAGCATTTGTAGTTTTACTGTGTGTCTCTTTAGTGTTGCAGACACAGGACAGGCAGAAGGCCACTGTGCTAAGTTAAAAAATGAACCTACATTACTGCTCATGTCACTCGAAGGATACCAACCTGAGCTCTTAGGACAAGATATAATGAGAAAAAAGATGGAAGTAAGAATGTACAGGTAATAGTGTCAGGTGCAGAGTAAGGAGACTATGTCCAAATCTTCAGGTCTGGATGCTTTTATTGCTTTCCCATCTTAAAATTAACTAGTTCTAGAAAATTTTAAGTCAGAATTGGTGCCAACCCTAAATCATGGACAAGAGTCTATGGCACAAGGTCTTTCTGGAGTTTCCATATCTCAAATGATATAGAAGCTGGCATCTGTGATTGTCGGATGATACCGGACTTAAAATACCAGAAAGAGTCATGAGGTTTGTCACCATTTTTTTTGCCATCTCCTTTTTCACCTGTAAATCCCAGCCACATTCAACAACTCACTGATGAGTTTGGGAGTGGACAGAAGGCTCTTTTCCTGCCAAGTAGAGTCTTGTAAAACATAAACCTTGTTTATTCCACCCTGTCTATATTTTGGGAGGTGGCACTGGCTAACCCATTGGGTTTACTGCACAGGCTTTTCTGCATTGGTTCTCTAGTTACAGCCACAAAAACTCCCATTAAGCTGCTGCTGTTATGGTCAGGGCCACCCAGTACCACCTAAGCAAGCAAGTGGCAGGGCATCAACTGCGGGTGCACCCCAAGTCTTCTCTCAGGCTCATGTTGTACAGTTACATACTGACATAGTTTCATGAGACAGAGCATGCTCAAACCTAATTTTTAATAAAGTGCTGTTTCACGCTGCTCATAAACACACCTTCCCCAGTGCAGGGCCATGCTCTATCAACTTACTGCTTCACTGAATCATGATAAAAGACCTAGCTCTTGTGCTGTGTGTGGCTTCTCTGGCCATGGTTATATCCCCTGGTTTCTCCATCTCCAGCCAATATGTTTTTTGTGGTCACCCACAGACTCAGCTGCTAATCCCACAGGGGCAAGGTCCCTTCACCTCTGGAAGCCCTGAGCAGACCAAGCCCTGGAGCCACAGCCTGAATCCTTTTGAGGAACCACATTCATTACCACTATCTCATCCTCCCAGCCAGCTGAAAGGAGCCAGGAGTTTCCAGCTCTCCTGTCCTTCTTTCTTATAGGGGAATTTCAAGGAACTGTGTCAAGTTAACAGTCTGGGACAAGACAAAAAAAACCAAACCCAACCATCAGGAACCCTGGAATTTCCTAGTGATTACTGATAGCAGTTGACAGCAATGAAGAACAGCATCAATGATTATGATGATTAATGTTTCTTTCCATGTGAATACTACCAGAGGAGAACTTGTGTGTCTCAAGAGAGCAACATTCGTTTGTCTTGCTCATCTGCCCCTCCAACAGACCTTGCTCTGTTGTTTAAATCCAAAAATGGCTCCTAAGAAAATAAGTCCTCCCGGCCTCACAGCTTGTGTCGCTATTCTAAGCCTGTCCTCTGAAGGCTGGTCAAAGTTAAATTGACAGTGTTTCAGGTCTTCCTCCCCTTTATTCCCCCCTCTGCTAAGTGGACCCCATTTTAATTATTATTTAGGAAAAGACAGCTGCTTCCTGTTTGTATCATTAATTTGTTTCCTGAAGGGAAGCTCCAGTGAAAAGAATCTGTGGATAGCTGGAACGTCTCACAAAGTATCACTGGCTGCACGGGCCAAGGTTAAATACAATAGCTAGGTTTATTTTTAAATGATTATTATTTTTCTAAGTCCATGCCAAAGCAGAGACTAAAATTCTAGCACATGTAACTAAGCTTTTACAGTAAATTCTGCCTTTCCTACATAACTCCCCAGAAGGAAGACAGGCATTCTTAGTTCCAACAAAAGCTAAACCACCGATTTCCCTCCAACTACTATGAAAACCAAGTCCAGAGGGAGACAAGGTGCGATTCCCTTTCTCCCATCTCTCAAACCTCACACTGGTGATTCTGATATGCCAAAATCATGCTTAGCTATTTTAATAGCTTTCTGTAACTAGATGAGTGGCTCAGTGGATAAGGGCCATGCAGAGGACATTATGTCATCTTTAACAAGCTCTTCGACACTGTCTCCTATAACATTTGTATAGACAAAATGGAGAAATATGGATGGCATAAACGAACAGTTAGATAGCTTGAAAGCTGGCTAAACTACTGGGATCAAAGGGTACTGATGAGTGGCATGAGGCTTACCTGGAGGCCAGTCACTAGTGGTGTAACCCAGGAGTTGATGCTTGAGGCCAGCACTGTTTAACATCTTCATTAATGGCCTGGGTGATGAGATTGAGGACACCTGTGGCAAAATGGCAGGTGATACAAAAACAGAAGGAATGGGTCATAGAGCAGATGATTGTGGTGGCTTTCAGAGGGGTTTAGGAGACTGGAGGTGTGGGTCAACAGGGATCTTTTAGAGTTTAAAGGGAAATGTAATGTCCTGAACATAGTTTCATACACTGATATGAACGAGGGGCTAACCAGCCAGCTGGGAAGCAACTTTCCAGAAAAGGACTTGAGGTCCTAATGGACAACCAGCTGGCCATGAATCAGCAATGTGCCCTCACGGCAAAGGTACCAAGAGCATCCTGGGCAGCATTATGAAGAGCATTGGATAAAGCATAGGATAAAGGAGGTGATCCAACACTGGAGAGTTGGGGCTAGTTCACCACAACACAGATGTGGTGAAACAGGTCCTAGAAGGAGCCCCAGAGGTGATTAAAGGGTTGCAGCATCTGTCATGTGAGGAGGGGTGAGAGAGCTCAGACTGCTCAGCCCAGAGAAGAGGAGGCTTATTGGGATCTTATCACTGCGTATAAGTATATGATTGGAGGTGGGGGGCAGCAAGACAGAGACAGACTCTTCCTAGTGATTCCCAGTGCCAGGATGAGAGGTCATGGGCACACACCGAAAGGAAATGCTGTTTAAACATGTTTGTTTGTTTGTGCATTTACAGTGAGGGTGGTTGCACAGTAACACATGCTTCCCAGAGTTTCCATTCTTGGAGATACTCATAACCCAACTGGACAGGGTTTTGGACCTACTCTAGCTGACCCTGCTTGAGTGGGAGAGTTGGGGTGTATGATCTCATGAGGTACCTTACAACCTCAGCTACTCTGTGATCTTGTGAATCTAAGACTGTGACAAGAGTATCATAAGCAAATGAGGAGCCAGAGCTCTTCTGAACTGGTGGTGAGACATAAATCATATTGCTGATGCCATCATTGACTATGTGAGGAGCTGTGAACTCCATCTCACATGCAGTCTTGCTTGTTACAGCACTTCCAAAAGCTATAAACACCATCCATTTCCAAACCCTCCTCTCAGCCTCCGTTCAATATCTCACTGATTTGGCAGCCTGGCCCTTTCCATTCATTTCAGATGAAAGGTGACCACCAGCAATGACAGCCTTGCTGCTGTCCAGTTTCCTCTGTGAGGAGTTATTTGCACCAGCACTACTGACTTTTCCATGAGATCAAAGATTTTATTTATTACACATGGAGTAACCCCTAACCTCCCTCCACTCTCTCCATCCTTCCCCGCCACCTCTCTCCAACCCCTCCCCATCTCCCACCCTGGTGTTTTTCCTGTTTTCCTTACTTGGCTCTCTCCTTCACTAGATGCTTTCACATGCCAGGTTGCTTTGATGGAAACCACTAGTTGAGAAAGAAAAATTGTACAACCATTTTCTTCTACTCTCTCTTCCTATACTGAGTATAACCTAAAATTGAATAATGACTATTTGTTTCTTTGGAAGAGTATTTAATGCTGCAGAGTCAGCTGTGGGAGGTAGGCTGTGCTAAGATATACCCCAAGATTGCAGTTGTAAATGCAGGCAAGGTTTTAAATACAGGGAAAGCTGCACATTGTTCCTTGCACATCCACAGACTAAAATGACTGAAATTTTGGTACACCCTTGCCTGGAAAAATAACTCCACAACAAAGTGGACACTTAGTGTGGCAAAGTTGAAAACTACTGCAAAGCAACCTTTTCACAAAACTGCCGGCTAACTTTTGATCTAAGCTGACATTGCTGACAGGAAGCTGGTGCATGGCTTTCAGCAGAAAGTGGCTGCTGCATCTGGGCTTGTGTACAGAAGGAAAGAGAGGATGAGCTTGAGAAGGCATGACCTCTTATGCTACAGGAGCCCTTTGGCTGCACATGATGAGCAGAACGAATGAACGAGCACTGCGGTGTTAGGCAGGAATCATGTCTGTCGCGTCCCAGGAAATGTCTCTTTCCCCAGGTTTGTCCTTCCCAGGGCTAACTGCATCCCGCCGACCCGATTTTCAGCACTGTCTGCAGCAAGCATGGGGTTGGAGCTTGCACCCCACCGGTTACCACATGCAATGCTACTAACCCTACAGCATCTGTGATGAAGGCTGGGCTTCCAGTCCCCTGCCATGGCTGGGTGAGACAGAACCCTTCAATTATAAAAGACTTGAACTTCCTTTTTATTCAGGAGGTGGGTGGGAGTCTTTTGATGGTACCATTTCCTGCTGGAGGGACAGAACTGAGAAGAAAAATAAAACTTTAACCTCTTCACTCAACTATATAGAAGACAGACTCGCCATTGGGCAAGGTTTATTCTGCTGGGAAGCTCAGGCTATTCCCATCCTGGGTATAACACAAGGTCAACAGCAGCAGTCTCCAGGAATATTAATCTTTCACCCCTCAGACCGTGCCATGGGTAATTAATCACTTGATTGCATAACTTCTTGTAAGACAGGAAAAATAAGCTGCCTTTGCCAGCTTTTTGGACAAGCTATTTCACATACATTTGAACTTTCTTCCAGTACTTGTTGGGTTTAGACTGCAATGAATGAAGTGCATCCAAACCCTTTCCCAGCCACAGAGGAGCCAGACAGCATGGAGACAGGTGACGTCCCACTGCAGCACTGGGGAGTGGGTCCCTGCGCTGTTTTGGGGGAATCCCCCCAGTCTCCCAAGAAGTGGGGGAAGGTACAGCATTTGAAGGGGCAGCTCAGTCCACGGGGGATTGCAGTTACCCTGCAGTTTACATCTGTAAGTAATTGAAAGCAGGATCTGGCCAAGTTGCTGTTGACTCCAGAGAGCTGGAACTTGCTTAAGAGCAGGGAAATCCTGGAGTTTAATCCTAGAAAGTGAAGTTTTGTTGTGCTACAATCACCTGGGATGCACCACTGGGATGGGCCCAGCTGCAGAAGACCTTCAGGCCCTGGAGCCTCACGTAAATCTGCAACGGGTGTTGAGCCAAGCGTATTTCTGGAGTGGCTGAGTATCAGCTAACCCCATCTCCCCAGCAGGATGCAGGACTCACTCCTCCTTTCTACAACTTCATTAAATTGGGGTGAAAAAGTAAAATTTTTCTTTAAATACATTTCCTGTCATGTGGGGTAGTCAAATGGGAAAGAAGATGCCCTACCTTGTGGCTCATGCTTGTTTGGACACCAACCAGCCCACTTCCAACCCTGGGCCACTGACTTCATCTGGAGGAATGCCCATGTGCCCCAACCTTCATCCACCCTTCAGCAGCCTTGAGCGTCTCACCACCCCACTGCTGCCTACCAAAGCAGACGTCCTTCAGCTCTTTGGATTGCCCCAGCTAGACATAAGGTGAATTATTATTCATCCTTGATTTTGAGTGGCTCAGACCACTTTTCTCCAAAGTCATTCAGTCTGAGGCTGGTGGTGATACAAAGGGGCTAAAACATGGAGTAAGTAATAACTTAAGTGTTCTCCTGACTCTTAAAGTGGTTTGGTGATGCACCAAGAGGGGTGTTGAAAAAAAAATATAGTGGCTACAGGAATCAGAACTGGATTGGGTTGATGCTATGCTTTAACAGGTCCTGCAAAAACAGTCAGGAAGCTGGGTTTGAAAGCATTCCTGCAAAGATCAGTTTGTCCTTTGGCTCCAGGTAGCCCTTTGGTAAAAACTGTGAGAAACTTTTCCCAGTATTAAGTGCTTTGAGATACTTGCAAGAAAGATGCTAACAAAGTGGATGGCTTAGCAGTTAACTGTTATTGCATGTTACAAGCATTAAGAGTGACACAGAGGGAACAGGCATGGTGAAATGCAACTTTCCAAGGCCACAATGAGAGGGGACAAGAGCAGAGTGGAAATTTCAGGAACATACAGGCACTGTGCTCCCACTTCTGTGCAGAGTTATATTTGCATCGTATGTGCCTAACCTAAGGCTTCCCCCTGCCACCTCTCTGTCCCTAAATCTGTCTGGAAGGAAGGGGGCAGAGAGCAGATCCTAATTTCTCCAGTGCATTGGAGACCTCCAAGAAATGTCCTACACCTTTCTAGCTGTTTGCTCTGGCTTATTCTTCATAGAGTAAAACCATCTATCAAGTGAGTTGTGATGAGAGCTCTGACATCTTCCCAGCTGTGCACATTAACATGTGCTCCTCATCGTGCAATGTGTGGTCACAAGTGGCTCATGCTCCATCTGGCCATAGTTAAAGGGCTATCAAGGATAGGTCATCCACATGAATTTCCTCCAAATCTGATATTGCACCAATGTAATGACATGATGCTGCTGAAATACAAATTAAAACCAAGGCCAGACACAGCTATTCCCCAGGTACCGTTCACATGAATGAACAAAATAAAGCCTGGGAAGAAAAGTGCAGGAAATGGTTCTATTTACAGCTTGATCACACATCTTCCAAAAGCAACTGAGCCAGTTGGACAACTTGCTATCTTCAACCACTCTCCTGCTGCAGGATGCTGCCCCTCCAGATTGGTTGGCATCGAACTGAAAGTAGCTTAGAAAGCAACCGCCCAGGCAGTTCAGACAGCATATCAAAGAAGGTAACTTCCAACAGACACGGTGAGATGTGAGACACAGGTAACGACAGAATAGAGGGGCTGATGCCTTCAGCCAAAAGTTGAGTAACACAGCAGGTAACTAGATTTTGAGGCAGCAGCAGAAGAACCAGTAGAAACCTGTTCACCCAAATATCTTAAGGCTCACAGACCATGAAGCATTCCAGTCTCCATCTATGGAAACCCTGCTGCCAGCTCAGTTTTCTGGAAGGAGCATCTGTTTAAACCAAGGTTTAGCTACTCACGTGACAGGCACTCCGGAGCCACTTTAGGTCGTAACTTAGGAGGCTCAAAGCTTGATGTTAACTTGATCAGTTCAAGAAAGCTTTACCTGTCCTCTTCCTTTCTTTCTCCACAACCAACAGAGGAGAAGGAAAGAAGAACAGCATAGTCTCATCAGTTCAAGGAATCACCTTATCATGAAGTAGCTACAGAGGCTTTGAGACTATAATATGTCATACATGGTTGCAAATCAGTGATGCCTACCCTAAAAAGAAAGCAATTTTCAGCAGACTGAATCAGGAGACAGACATTTTAGTTGACAGTTACAGCACCTGCACTTGGAGCATCCAAGCTGAGCAAGCCAAGGACTCTTGCTTTCTTGAGCAAAATTTAAATAGACAACTAATGGTCTGGTTGCTGGTCACTGTTGGCTGACACCCTTATCTCTACTCTTGATCAGCAGTGGCTTTCAGCAAGGTGTCCACCAGCACTAGGTCCTCTAGCCTCTTCTCCAAGAGGCTAAATGTCAAATTCCTACAATCTGGGTTTGAAGGAATTGCTTTGTAAAGGTCAGGAACAATTATTTTTTTCCTATTTGTTTTGATAAGGTAAAGTTTGAATCACCTGGATTTTGTACACACTTGTAAGTGCATGTGGACATATGAGTGTAGGTAGGAATCACTGAGGACAGCATACTTAGGAAAGCTTCAGGTGTCTGGAGTCTGCAAGTTAACATGGAACTGCTACTGCCTGATGTATTACAAATTTTTCTGAGCAACTCTGTAAAGAATTGGTGGGGCAGAGGCAGATTTTTCTTTTCCTCTTTACAGAAGAGTTTAGCCAAGGATGCAACTCAATCAGTGGCTTTGGTGGGATACCTGCTACCCATAGCAGTGTCTCAGAAATAAAAATATCTCTGCAGTCTCTCTTGGAAGTGAGAAGAGAGATCTGTGAGTGGTCTGTAATGCTTGCTTGTGGTTGAAGATGATGACAAAATGCTTACTTCATGCATAAATGAAGTCAGAATCATAATGGAACCATAAATGGAAGAGCCATAAATGGAAGCAGAATCACAGAATCACAGAATTGTAGGGGTTGGACGGGTCCTCGAGAGATCAAGTCCAACCCCTCTGACAAAGCAGGTTCCCTAGAGCAGGTCACACAGGTTGGCATCCAGATGGGTCTTGAATATCTCCAGAGAAGGAGACTCCACAACTCCAGTGCTCCATCCACCTCACTATCAAGAAGTTCTTTCTCACATTGGTGCAGAACCTCCTGTGGTCCAATTTGTGGCCATTGTCCCTTGTCCTGTCCCTGCAAGCCACAGAAAAGAGGTTGGCCATCTCCCTTTGTCTCCCACACTTCAGATAAACATTGATGAGATCCCCTCTCAGTCTTCTCAAGGCTGAACAGCCCCAGCTCACTCAGCCTTTCCTCATAGGAGAGATCAGTAATTTAGCTGGGAAATTTTCAAGTTGCTGGTTTGGTTGGAAATTCTAGACATTCTAGTTTTTCTTCTAGGTGCCATAAACAGTCTCACCTTCTACATGCTGGACTGTGCCTCTTTGAACCGTAGACCTAGCCTGCAAGTTGGATGGGGCACATCTGTCCAACAGAAAGTTGGGTTGGCCAGGATGTTAGTTTGGCCAGGAGGTCACCATTTTGGTGTTTTGGGGTCTTTAAGTGACTCTACTGGCTTAGATGACATGGTTTTCTGCAAAATAAAATGTAATTAGCCCACCAATCTGACATTTACGGAGCAGCTGCTTCCTGTCTCCACTGCTGGTTGCTCATTAACGGACTCCAAAATGAAGAATAAAAATCCTGCCTGTCTCTTGGCTAAGAGTTTGGGTATTAATAAGACACAGTTTGTCATAATATTGTTGCAACACCAATCAAGGGAAGCTTAGGATCTAACCATAACCTTGGAACTGTGCTCCCTGATACCACTACAGAGAGTGGTGCGTTTCCTTCCAGCCTTTTGCATGCCAGGAAAAATGGAGACAAAAAGAGTAAAAATAGGCATGAAATGTAGAACAATTGTTGCCATTGCACGATAGCAACCTCGCCTCCCTACTTTTGCAGAGATGGCACATGGAGGAGACTTGGGCTGTCCCACAACCTTTCTTGGATCACTTTGCATATGGATAATTTTTCTCTGGAGTGTTACACATGCTTTTTTTCAAGGAGAGAGTTTTTGTTTGCCAAAATGCTCCTGGAGCTTGTGCAAACCTTCCCATCAACCCAAGGAGTTCACATAGATGTTCACATTGCTATTCTTACCACCTTACCCAACTCAATTCAACTCCTGTAGCACCAAGGACAGCTTGGCATGCCAGGCTTTCAAACATGAAACCCATCATGAGCAGTCCGTGTGCCAGCAATTCATCTTTGACACAAACGGCCATGGGGTTAGCCTATTCAATCAGTCATCCATGATCCTCTGCTGTGAGAGCAAAATTAGTGTATCTGCAACCACACAAGAAAAAAACAAAACAAAACAAAACAAAACAAAACAAAACAAAACAAAACAAAACAAAACACAAACCAAACCCAAAACAAAAGCGTCTTTTAATTTATTTTGGTGCTAGATGACAACTGACCAGAGATAAAAGAAATCTTCACTTTGTCATTAATTTTTTATTTCTTTTTTGAAAACCATATGTTAAAAATGTTTTCATGCCCAAGGATACTTCATACAAAGGAAAAGTAAAGCTAAGTTACAACTTCTTAAAAATAGGACATAACATTTTATAATTCTTTCCCTCCCCTCATTACTGTGCAGAGCCACCCCACCCACATGAAACTGCCATCTGACTCACTCCTGTGTCTCGCTTGGAGAAAGGCTTTCCACCAACAGGGGCACCTGGTCAAGAACATGACATTTAGGGTGGTGTTGCCTCTTTACACTTCGTATAATTTTAAATAGCTTTTTATCTATGACTACAGGGACCTTCACATAGGCATTACCAATGGAAGAGACATGTCATATCCTTGCAGCAAGTAAAGAGGCCAGATCTTCTGGAAAATTAGTCTTCTTGGGCCAAGCTGACTCAATGGCTTGTACAATAAGACATCTCTTCTGTATTGGTTCATTTGCAGTGTAACGCTCCTCAGGCAGCAAGTTACCCTCTGCTATTCTGGGAACACACATTTGACCTCTGCTACAGGGGTTTATTGTCAACATGTGTCCACTGGGAGCCTCAGCAACTTCTCCCATTGTCTATTGTCTTATAAACAGGCTTATAAAAGCACCACAGGAAAGCCAATAATGCACCAAAGTGGAAATTGCTGGTAACTCAAAAGCCTAACTTTCAACTTCTGTGCCTTGCACTGGTAGGTGAGGCATGGGGGAGGAACATGCAGCTTGCACTCTTTGGTGTCCCTACACCTTCATACTAGCTGTGTTGGGATGCAGAGCTAGTGTTCTGCTGTGAGCTTGCTTGATGCGTGGGGGGGAGGAGTTCACTGACACCACAAGCACCATGTGAACTGGAGTTACTGGTCTCCAATGGCTTCAAGGGGCAATATGTTAAAAAAAAAGAAAAAAAAAGAAAAAAAAAAGAACTGCTGGTGGCAAAGAAACTTTGCTGGCTGACCCTAGAGCAAAGTGTAACTTCGTTTTTTCTAAGACTCCCAGTTTGTGGCTGGGCTATTGTAGTAAGTGCAGAAAAGCTGGGTTTTTTTTTACACTTAGCAGTATTGAAGTCAGTCAGCTTAATGCATGAATGAAACAAACCCTTGGGAGCGTATTCACCCATGGGAAGGCAGCATCCTTAGGAAATATCCCAGTGTGACCAGTTTAGTCATCTTCAGTTTCATAACATTTAACCTCCAAACTGTAATGTGCAAAGGCAGAATCCCCTCTGTTTTTTTTTTGAGATGGTCCCATCACTTCCAACTTGCTGCTGTGGCCAGAAAAGCAAAGGACATTTGCAAAGGAGACACTGCACCTCTCTCAGCAGCCATTGGTAGGTCCCAGAGCTAACCAGACACCGACTAGGGTGACATGCTGTACTGCCAAGTGGTAATGCTCAACCAGGGCAAGGGCAAACCGTCAGTGTGACCAGGAATACACAAGCATTAAAAAAAAAATAAAAGAATAATAATTAAAAAAAATTAAAGCAGAGGAAAAGAGAGTGTAAATATAAAGAGACAGGCAAGCCGCTGTAGACTACGCTAGCCATTCCTGTTGCATCTCTTTCCACATGCCACCAAGACTGGTGATGTCAAGGAAGAGTTTTGAGATAGTCTTTGTGTATTTAATACACCTGGCGCTCTCCTGCCCTTTTGAAACCATTGCTCCTTTCTAAGTGCGGTCAATGCCAACACACCATCCAGTGCTGCAGCAAGACCCACTCTGGGTGTGCCCCTGAAGCAAGCTCAGTGATGCATTGCTTGGGATAAGAGGGCTGCAGTGTAGCCCTGAGCAGCCCTCCCACCTGCACTGTGGCATCTCCACTGTCCTCAAGCTGTTTACTGCCCATAGTCATGCCTTTTACACCAGGAAAGGAAAGGCTCCCATCCTAACAAAGACCATTTAAAAGTTGCTCAAGAGCCTGAGAAGGTTACATTGCCTTGCTCTCTGAAGGAAAAGCAGTTTTAGCTGGAAAAAAAGAGAAAAACACCCAACAGCAGCAGCAACAACAAAAAAGAAAAACCCATGGTGTTTGTTTACAAGAGCACATTCATTAGTGTCTGGAGGGTTGACTCAGTCTAAAATGAAAAGGGGTGGCACCAGGCGAGTTGTGCTGATAAACAAGTCCACCTTCCACTGCAGGGTGGTCTGAGAGCTGGCTTTCCTTGACTCACCAGGCCTCCTCCCCCAGTAGACCCTTCCCACCTGTGAAACCCCATGGAAGCATAGCTTTGGGGTACTGATGGGTGAGTAGCTGCCACCCTTCACTGTGAAGCTCTCACACGTGGAAAAGGGTCATGGCATGAAGAACTGGGATTCATGGACATACCCATGAATGAAAGACAGGGGCTCACACCCCTGTTCTGCAGGGCTGTGCCCCTCTGTGGTTCCTTGCATGCCTGACTGCACAGAGGAGACCGAAGCTAAGCCTGTTTGGCACAGAGCACAGCAGAAACTCCTGTGAAGCATGCCAGACCTCATCCAAGTCTGCTGGCAGATGTTTCACCAACCACAAACGGTACAGACAGGACAGAAAGGCTGTACTCCAGCTGCTCCTGATGCGCAAGGCAACATCTTCACGTAGCTCACCCTGATTAAAGGGACAGAGAAACCCCTTCAATACATGTGCCAAGATGAGTACAGCATATATTTAAGGAAGGCTAAATAAAAGCATCTGGGGCTCCTGAAGTCTCAGAAATAGCATCTGTGATTGACTGTCCATCCCAACATACAGATGGACTCAAGTACAACCCACCCAGCAGATGTACAATTACCTCTACATTCAAAACACCTCCACAAGATTAATATCCAGGTACTTTATAAAGCGCCTCTTTTAGCTGAAATTAATACCTGAATTTTGTAGTTGCTAATGACCTGTTCTTTACCCATCAAAATACTACTCAAAAGTGGCCCGAGCAGTGAAAAGAAACACTTTCAAAGTTGCAGAGTTGCAATACTGCATAAAAAGTAATCCAATAAAAGGATTGATTCTCTGGAGCCATCAGCATCTTCACACCTCAGTGTATATACAAAGACAGAAGAGTCTGTTTTCTCCCTAAGCCCAGGCAGTGGGAATGCACCTTGTTCATATGACTTCCTCTAGAAAAATGTCTTCTCCACATCCAGCCCGACAGAAGCTGAGTCCATGTCATGACACAGGTGGGAGGAGCGGTGCAGGCATTTGGAGGGGAGATACTGCCTGGCTTCAGGACTACTCTCATCTTCATGACCACCACATTGCCCTCTGGTAAGTGGGTATCCAGCTTTGGTCCTATCTCTGCACTATCCAGCTGACCCTCTCTTATCTCTGATTTTCCTTCTCCTTAAAAGTGCTTTGCCTATTAAACCATGGAAGTAAAGCAGCCGTTTGGACCTGAAAACTTAAAAACCTCAAGAGTCACAAATCTTCCATTTATGCCTTTCTTATGTGGTCCAGACACATTTTTCAGGCTTGTAGCATCGTCTGAGCCCTTCTCCTTTATTTTCCCTCTGAAATTGGCCCTGAAGTCTGTTTGCACTATGCAATCAAAAGGTATATTTGTCGCCGCAGCACTACATCTCACATGGAAAATGGTCTCTCTCATTTCTTCCTCCCTGTAATTCTTGGAGTGACTTGGCACTGTCAGGGACAGGTGCTTAAGAAATGCTGATATACAGCAATTTTTCCTTATTTCACGAAGCTAAAACTTGTTTGCAATACTGATACAGGAGAGGGCTACTACTGTGCTTCAACTAAACCTTGGATTTATTAACAGCGTGCAGGCTGGAAACGTGAATGTCTGGCAAACCTACATCCTCCAGCATCTGCAGAATTACATTATGAATTAAACACCCCCCCCCAATCCATTAAGAAATTATTTCAGAAATCCAGAGCACAAGTGGCAAGCACTGGTTGGCTATCGGTGATGTCAGACGCATGTCAATAATATTACTTAATGGGTTTTCCTTGTCTTTATTCATAAGTTCCATTTCATGCAGCCGTTGCCCTGAAGGGTAATTATTACACTTTTTTGTGGTGGTTTTTGCTCTTTGGCCTTTGGCCTCGTTCCTCACAAAACCACCCAGGGTATACCATCTCATAGGAAGGCTTTGTGGCCAGTTGAGCTTTCTGGAGTAAGTACTTTTTTCCTTTTACTTTTTTTTTTTCTTTTTCCCTAGCTTAAATAAGCAATGTAAATGTTTCAAAATATCCTTGGTTTCCATCAGTCCTATGACGTCATTGCCCACCCCAATGGAGAGCTACGCCCCATGTCGCTGGCCAGCTGAGGCAAACAGTGCTGGTACAATGCTCATTTTTCTTGGAGGGGAATTACAGATACGAGAGCATGTTTTATCCGAAAGGACGTTTTGGAGCAACTGTTTTACTTAGCATTGCATATTTGCACAGTCTTCAAACATGTGACGCAGTTCGGCTACTTGGAGTTGATATTTACCTGTTTTAATACACCTCAGCATATATTTGGGGATTCTTTCTGAAGTTGAATGACAAGAGTCTTTACTCACACACTTTCAGTTTGCTTAAATTTGAAGCTGATTTTTATACCATATTATAACCATATTTATTTAGGTTCCCACATTCTGTCAAAGTCTGTTTACACAAAGAACATTTGTTTTCACTACTGCTTGCAAGGAATGAATATAATAAGTGCCAAGGGATTTTAAGAAGTTGAGAGAATTAGTATTTCAAAACAATACATTCGGCTATTTCTTAGGGGAAGATTCATGGAGCACAGACATATTCTCCACTAAATCTATCAGGATGAAGCAGTTCTCATGGAGACAAAGCATATCCAGTCTCTTCTCAAGTTTCAAACATTTTAAAAAATCAAGAGAGTTTCTGGAAAAAACGTCTTTTTTTTTTTTTTTTCCAGAGAAAAATGGATAAAGTAGGTTAAGAAATTGAAATAAAAAATATGAAGTCTGGCACTGAAACCTAGCATCTGTGACTGCCCGACAGCATCCCTTTCCACTTGCACTGCTTTCTCCTGGTGTGTGCTGAAACTAGAGTTATGACTAGATTATTTGTCAGAGGATGTTCGTTTTTGCTTTAATGCACCACTGTAAATTTCAACACATACTAGTCTGGGTAATTCTGATTTTAAGGCTATCATAAAGAAAATTTTAGCTCAGTGACTACTGCTTGCAGCTCTGAATGGGGATTTGTTTCAGCACTGCTGTGTCTCAGAGACTGATGTTACAAAGTATCAGGGGTAATCAAGGCTTTGTTTTGTAAATAAGGAAAGGTAAGATAAAGGCGGCTATCTATGTCTTATTTTGGGGTATGATTTAGAAAACAAACAGAACAACTACTTTTAAGGCAATCTTCATCTCATTTTTACCTAGGTGCAGACTGAGTAATGGCTCCCCAAAAGTCAGCATTAGCATTACCAGTTGCAAGTGCTGACACATCATCAAAATTCATGTCATTTGATTTTAGATATTATAATACCCTTTATATTTCAAGTATTCCTAGGAGATTTACTCTGCTATCTGGAAAATAATGAAGTATGTAATGGGTTATTCCCTTTTTGACTGTGTCCTAACAAGCTAGAAACATGGGGATATTTCCATTGAAGCATTGCCAAAAAAAAAGAAAAAAAAGAAAAAAAAGAAAAAAAAGAAAAAAAAAGAAAAAAAAGAAAAAAAAAAAGAGATAAGCCCTTTTTACCAAGCTTTGTAAAATTATTTGGATGAAAATGTACAGTTGAAATGATGTATTTGTGCTACGTGAGAATACCAGAGAATACTCACATATTCTGTGCTCTAGATGCATGTCTTTAAACACAACTGTCTTATGCCGTGATACATTTGCATGCCTTCTCTAGGGGCGATCTCAGATATTTTGTCTTTTAAAGTCCCAAGCACGAACCAAACAAAAGCTGCTTCTGGAGGGTTGTTGCTAGAAGCTAGGCTAGAATATATTTATGACCCATCTTGCCTCCCTGCCACCTTAAACTTCTCCATCCATCAGAAGGATGCAGAAAAAGCTTTGTGGCAGTTACTGTTTTCTTTACTGATACAGAGCAAATGTTTTATATACTCACCCCAAGTCTCCTGCCTGATGGTACAATAATTCCACCACCCTGCCTGGTGTTAGGCTCCCTAATAAAAACACTTTTAACTTGAGCTTCATTGACAGTAGACCATGAGAGGTAGCAGAAGATGCAATGCCTCCCAGTGAAAACACTTGCAGAAGACTGACTGATTATCTTTCATCCACGGCCTTTCTTGGTCAGAGAAGCAACGTGACACATCTCTTGCTTTTCCCAGAGCAGCCCTAAAACACCTGTAATTACTGATTGTCTTTACTAATGGACAAAATGAAACTCATTCCCACTGGGCAGCCCACAGGAACATAGGTGTCACAAAGGATGTTTGCAACATAGGATAGCAACAATAGACCTCAGTGGCCCAAAGAAAGTCACCAGAGTGCCCTAAGTCTTCGCATCTGAGGTGTACTGTGATGCTCAGCATCATATTAAACATTTCTATTGCTAGAGGACAGTTTCTGTCTTCCCTCAAGACTTGGCCTCTCTCCTAATCAGATTTGCTCAGGCAACAAATTAGTGACAGTCCCTGAGACTCATATTTTTAATGGATAAAGAATCTGTACATGTAAAGTGTTTCTCCTTGAGTTGCAGGGAAATAAGCCTGTCAGGTCCTGCTACTGCCTTGGCCAGGGTGTCTTATGAAGCCCGGAGATGAGCTCACTGCATCATAGCTCTGTTTATACCCTTCTCTCCCCGCCTCTTGGTCTGCAGCTAATTTACTCCTCATTTCTGGAAATCAGATTTTAAGAGGCTGCTGCAGGTATCTGATATTTCCTACCACGTATGCATCACCCATGATGTATGCAGAGATCCATGACTTAGGAAGCCTTTCCAGAGTGCAGATGGGGTACAGAAAATAATGCAAGTTTCCTGAAGCATCAACTGAATTGTGACTTGCTGAGTCCTGGTTCCTAGCTGAGAGTGCTCACCACCGCTCGAAAGCCAGCAGAGAGCCCCGTCATGGAAGCCAAGTCACACAACATACTTGTCTCATGACTAGATTGACACGAGCCCAATGCAGGGATGTTATTTTCCAGGCCACAAGCTGGTGCAAAGCAAATTTAATTGTTCTACACACAGCCTCCTGCATTTGTTTAAAGTTTGTCATTTCCACAGGCCTCTCATTAATAAGTGAGTATGCAAGACTATTCGTGTAACGCTAATAGCCAGAGGGCATTTGCTGGAAGAATTGGAGCGACTGGTCACAGTCTTTCCATGGGTTAAGCAATGAGCCTATTGCCTACATGCAGCTGCTCCGGTTTGCTTTGCTGTCACGCAGGTTTGCAGAGAGGCATTGCCACCCAGAAGCACCTTGCGCTTGAAACTGATGGCTGCACTCAGCCATGACAGGCGGATAGATGCTGCATTGCTTCCCCGTGGCCCTGGTTCCAGGGACCAGACTCTGGGAAGTTGGGTTAGGAAAGTGCCTGGTGCCAGGCAAGGCTCCTGCCACCACCTCCCAGCCCCATGCAGCCATCCCTGCCCTCCCCAACAGTCCCCAACAGCCTCCTCTCTGCTGCTGCTTATTTACCCTAACGATGGTGTAAAAGCTATGGAATAAATAGCCTGGGTGGGGGCAAAGCGAAGCACCAAGCTAAAATAAGAAAACTAGTCACAACAAGGAGGGGCGGGAGGTAGTCTCCTTCAGATAATAATTCTCAGCATGGCCTAGAATGAGCTAAATTGGGGCCGCAGTCGAAAGGCATCCCCAGGGTGAAGAGATGTGGGAGGAGCAGCCAGAGAGCTTGTCTAGCCGGGCAGATCCCATCCATCACTTTGTTAAAGGGCAAGACCCTTCGTTGCCAAAGGTTCTGCATTAAAAGAGGGAAAGACATTCGGAAAATCCTCTGGTGGTGTGAGCTCAAACCTTCGGCACTTGACTCACTAAAGCACGTGCTTTGGGACCTCTGGCAACCTGAAACAGGGCAGCCACAGCAGAGACGCACATTTTGCTGGGCTCAGCATCCCCGCTGCTACCTGCCACCTTTTGGGAACTGCAACCTTCTCCCCTGAGTCTCTGCAGGTGCTGGTGCCAGTTGCAATCCCTTGGGTCATTCAGTTAGCGAGTAAAAAAAGGGCAAGAGTGATGGAGATGGCAAGGAAGATGCCAAGGAGGAAGCATGCTGAGACTGGGGACACTAGTGACACTGGTGTTCCTCGAAATTGGAGGCAGCCACACCTCTTCCCACACGTGGCAGGACCCCAGAGCAGTCGCTGTGCTGCTTCCTGTTATTAGAAAACCTCGGGACGCTCTCAGAATAGACAAGCTTATTAGCAAACAAGTCAGGAAGAAAGAAAAAAGCATTGCCCCATGCTGCTGCAGTGGTGGGACAGTGTGCTGAGACCATCCAACTCATCCCACTGGTGGGCTCATGCCCAGGGAGCAGGGGGGAAGAGAAGGAGCGGGTGCACAATACCAGAATCACTGTGACTAAGAGTAGTGAATATCTAGCTGCACAGATCCATCCAAAATTCCCAAGAATAACAGGAAATCCAGCCGCTAATTTTCTGTCTCGCTTGCTTTGGGGAAAGCACGCACCCTGCAAGGCCTGGAGCCGGGGCGCTGTGTAGAGCCTCAGGGTGAGAGACATGTAGATGAGATAACCGTGCACTCCTGAGTCACAAGAGAAGAAAATAATAATGATAATTAAAAAAAAAAAAAGAAAAAGCGACTGCTCCAGCAGACAATAGCGGCTGCAATGCTGAGCACCCACACAGCCGCCCTGGGGAGGGATGACTGCAGCCCCATCCCCCTCGGACAGGACTGGGGAGGCAGCAAGCACCTTGGCTGCTGTCATGCTCACTTGTGCCCGCTTGTCCCCACGGCCGCACACTATCATAATTTATTCATTCCATGACCTTGAAATCCCCCTTCTTTACCAGAAAAACAACGAAGCCCCGTCAGAAAAGTGGGCTCTACAAAAGAGAGGGGAAAAAAAAAACTAAAAAGAAATAATAATCATGCAACCTCCCATGTTGCTTGTATTAGGTCAGATGGGAGAACTTACTTAATTAGTGACTTTTATAGGGCTTTATTTTTTGATGCCCAGTGGAGTAGTTAAGATTGGTAATAAGAAAGAAGTCTGGTGCTGCGCCAGCCCTCCTAAGACAATGGTGCGGGGAGGAAAGAGCTGAGGAATATATTTGAATGTTTTCAATGCCTTGGGTTTTTGGATTTTTTTAAACTTTATTTTTCAGTGCTGAATTAAAAACCATTTCAAGGGTGTACATGAAGGGGAGGGGAAGGAAATTGTTCAGGGCGGCCCAAAGGGAGGATAACAATGAATAATGGAACAAACCAGGGAAACCACTTCTTGTTCTGGTTTCTCCTCGGCAGGGGAAATTTCCCCCAAACAAGACCTGGTTCAGCACAGAAAGGGCGGCTAGTGAGTGGCCAAGTGCCAGATTTTCAGTGTAGATGAAGGTGGATGGGTCAGATGCACAGTGACCAGCTGGAGTGCATGGAACTCTGTCTGGGGATGGATGAGGAGCTGACCAAGAGCTTATGGGTCAGGATTAAAGAGAGAGCAAAGACAGAGGACACTGTAGTGGGGGCCTGCTACAGGCCACCTGGCTAAGGAATACCAAGTGGATGAGGCCCTCTCTAGATAGATGATAGCAACCTCACGTTCACAGGCCCTGGTCCTCATGAGGGACTTCAGCCACCCCCATACCTGCTAGAGAGAAAATACATCAGAGCACAGACAATCCAGAAAGCTCCTGGAATGCATTGATGACAACTTCCTTCTCCAAGTTACAGAGGAATGTGAAGCTCAAGGGCAGCCTTGGCTGCAGTGACCTTCATATGGTAGAGTTCAAAATCATCTGGGCAGTGAAGAGGTCACACAGGCAGCTCACTACTCAGGACTTCAGGAAAGTAGACTTTCCTTACCGAGAAGGTCCCTGAAGAGACCTTCAGGGACCTTCTCAGTAGAATACCGTGGGGAAAAGCCCTGGAGAGAAGAGAGGCCCAAGAAAGCCAGTTAGTATTCAAGTATTCCTAGCCCAGGAGCAATGCATCCCAACAAAGAGGAAGTCAGGCACTAACACCAGGATGCCTGCATGGATGAACAAGGAGCTCCTGGGCCAACTCAAACACAAAAAGGAAGCCTTTGGAGCGTGGAAGCATGGGCAGGTAGCTTGGCAGGAATACAGAGAAGCTGTCCAAGCAGCCAGGGGTCAGGTTAGGAAAGCTGAAGTCCTGATAGAATAAAAGCGACAAAGGAAGATGAGGGAAAATGTGGTGCCCCCTCTGGAAGGAAACATGGCAACCCAGGATATGAGGAAGACCAAGGTACTTAATGAAGTTTTTGCCTCAGTCTTCACCAGTAAGGGCCCTGTCATGTTGCCCAGGACACAGAAGGCAAAGGCAGGCACTGGTAGAATGAAGGGGCCACTGTGGAGGAAGATTAGGTTCAAGAACATCTAAGGAACCTGATGATGTACAAGTCCATGTGACCTGTTGAGATGCATTTGCAAGTCCTGAGGGAACTGGTGGGTGAAGTGACTAAGCCAGTTTCTATTATATTTGAGAAGTTATGGTAGTTCAGCAAAGTTCCCACTGACTGAAAAAGGGGAAACATAGCCCCCATTTTTAAAATGGGAAATAAGGAATTCCCAGGGAACTACAGTCTGGACAGTCTCTCCTCTGTGCCTGGCAAGATCATGGAATAGATCCTCCTGGATGCTATGCTTAGGCACATGGAAAATATGAAGGTGATTGGTGACAGCCAACATAGCTCTACAAAGGGCAAATTGTGCCTGAACTAGTGACATTCTATGGTGCTGTTACAGTGCTGGTGGATGAGGCAAGAGTGACAAATGTCATCTACCTGCATTTGTGCAAAGCATTTGACAGTGTCCCACACCATATTCTTGTTTCTATATTGGAGAGGCATTGGTTTGATGGATGGACCACTCAATGGACAAGGAATTGGTTGAATGGTTGAAGTCCAGTGATGAATTGAGATCAGTGAGAAATGGTGCTCCACAGGGGTCAGTGCTGGGACCAGTGCTGTTTAGCATCTTTATTGAAATCGTGGACAGTGGGATTGCGCACACTCTTAGCAAGTTTGCTGATGACACCAAGCTACGTGGTGTGGCTGACATGCTGGAGGGAAGGGATGCCATCCGGAAGAACCCTGTCAAGCTGGAGAGATGGGCCCATGTGATCCATATGAAGTTCAATAAGGTCAAGAGCAAGGTCTGGCATATATGTTGGTCCAATCCCAAGAACAGCTACAGGCTGGGCAGAGAATGGATTGAGAGCAGCACTGAGGAGAAGGACCTGGGAGTGCTGAGTGATGTAAAGATCAACATGAAACCTTGTAGCCCATTATCTTGGGCTACATCAAAACTAGCATGACCAGTAGGTCAAAGGAGGCGATTCTGCCCCTCTCGGCTCTGCTCTGGTGAGACCCCCACCTGGAGTACTATGTCCAGATCTGAGGTCCCCAGTAACAGAAGGATATTGAGATGTTGGAGCAGGTCCAGAGGAGGGCCACAGAGATGGTCAGAGGACAGGCTGAGACAGTTGTGTTTGGCTTGGAGAAGAGAAGCCTTTGGGGAGACCTTACATCAGCCTTCCAGTACCTAAAGAGAGCCTGCAGGGAAGGTGGAGAGGGACTATTTGTCAGGGTTTGCAGTGATAGAACAAATGGTAATGGCTTTAAACTAAGAGAGGGTAGATTTAGATTAGACATTAGGAAGAAATCGTTCGCTATGAGAGTGGTGAGACACTGGAACAGATCACCCGGAGAAGTTGTGGATGCCCCTTTCCTGGAAGAAACACAGAACACATAGAGTATAAAGCAAACCAGATGATGAGTTAGAGATTTTACAGCAGGGGGGTTTTGCTCTCCCTGGGCCCAACAGCTACAGTGTCTGCTCTTCCCCATTGATAGGGGAACTTCCAGAGGCTGATGGCAAAGCTCTTCTACACCAAGTGTTTGAAGGACATTCATAGGCCACCATCTAAGACAGTAGCCTTGCCAGTGGCCAAAAAGCCCCATGCATCCTGGTTGCTCAGTAGCCAAACTTTGCTACTTGGGAGGGGATTCAGCTTGTTTCCTGACATCAAGAAGAATAATCTAACAGCATTCAATAAATTCCTAGCAAACGCAACCAAAAAAAAAGAGAAATAAAAAAAAAAAGCAAAAGCCCTGTTGAGCTTTGTCCTTTGCAAAATGAAAAATATCGTTGTTTTGCTCCACAGGGGGAACAGTGAATCAGTTTCAAAATTGACAGCAGATTTGGCCAAATGCCACAGCCCTTTTGGCTTCAGCTTCCTTCCAATAGTCATCCCACTGCCAATTTGGAGTGCACAGGACACAGCTACACACCTGATGATACGCTGAGTAATGGCCTTGGCTTGCAGCTATCTGGTCCATGCAGCAGGGAAGTGGGAGGGTGGCTGTTTATCAAAGGCATTCATATGAGCGGCTGTGGCTTCCCTATGGCTGCAGCTTGCCATTGTGGAGGCCAGTGCTGCATCATGTGGGAAGGGATGTAACTGGTGGTACCCAAAGGATGTGCAGTGGTCCCTGGGGTTCAGCAGGTGACTGGTTGCAGAGACACAAGCTCACAAATCACTGATGGATCTCCTGGCATCTCATTACTTCAAAGGAGAGCAAAATACACATCTTGGCTTTGAAAGCTAGGTGAGTTTGTATTATAGGGATGGTGTTTGGAGGACATGCAGAAGTTCCTCCATCTTCTGGACCTGTCCTTGGTGTAGATGCTTGCATTACTACGAGAGCCTCAGCTGCTCACTGTAATATGCTGACATCCTGCTGTTAATAGGTTTCTCCCTGTGTTGTGTTAGGGATCCTGTGGCAATACCACGTGGTTTAGGCTTCCCTCGCTGAGGTGCATGCAGCAAGGGGTACGATTCAGCCCAAACACCACGTCATGTTGCTGCTTCCCTCCCAAACACCCAGCCTTGTCTCTTGCCAGTGCTTCACAAACCCTCATCTTCTACCTGCTTCTAGCTCCATCCTCACCCACCGTGGCACTGTGGCAAAGCAGCAATGGCATTTTCCAGTCCTCAGGGGAAAGGTTTGCTTGAGAGAGATGTGGGAGAGTCAAGAGCGAGTGCCTCACTGCCGCAGCAGCTGAGAGGGCAGAGGGGCCCTTGCGCAATGATAGAAACTTTAGGAGCACATCCTGGTATCTATATGGTTATTTCTATCAGAGCGCTGACAAGAAGGAGCTCTCAGCACCGCAGCTTGGGTGACAATATTTCTTTCCTCGCTACTCCTGCCTTGAGATCAGTGAGAGAGTCGGGGCTCCGCAAGGGCATCGTAAGATAGAAAAGACAATTAGAAGAACTTAGAAATAGGAGAGAATATGTTGTAAATGTCATTATCGAGCCTTCCCTCAATCCCTCCACATTTTTCATAGGGAAAAATGTTCCCTCTGCAAAAAGAAATTTGGAAAATTTCCACCTATTCTACTGGCTACGCCCATGAGAGTATTTCTGCCTCTGGCAATAGCTTCTGCTCGAGTCTTGCTGTGCCGATGAGACATACGGCTCCAACGTATGGCTCCAGTATCTTTCTTGAGCAAGGGCTGGTGTGAGCAATACAGCAGGAGGTGCTACAAATAGGCAGAAAGTTTTGCAAAAACACGGAGTGGGAAGAGTGTGCTGTTGCAGCTGAAACCTGTGCTTGCTACATCTAATGCAAACAGTCCTCTGCTTCCAAAATTGCACAAAGCTGGCAGCTAAAATAACTGCTTTTTGACCTTTTTCTCTTCTCCCATCTCTCTGAGCCTTGCCATTCTCCTCTTTCCTGCCCCAGCCACCTGCCTTTGTCATTAGCAATAATCAGCAGCAATAAATAGGTGACATTTCATTGCTGCGGAAAGCAGCCTGGGATATTTTGGGCCAAGCCAGACGGGCTGGGGCTCTGCAAGCCCACTGGCTGGCGAGAAAAGACACCGCTAAAGTCACCTTGCCACCCATTCTGGAGTTACAAGATCTGCTGAGAGCAACATGCCTGTGCACAGCGGCTGCGGCGGGGATGTCCCAGCTGGAAGACAGGTGGGTTGGAGAGGAGTTACCACCTGGCACTGGCTTCTGGGTCAGCAAAGAAAAGACAGAGGAAAAAACAGAGACACTGTGGCTGAGAGGAAAACACAAGAATGAAGCAGCTCTGATGGGACTGGGGAGAGGAGATCTCTGCTGGGGAAAAGATGCTTGACAGTAGCCTGCATGGATCTCTGAGGGACTTGCAGAAGAGGCAATTTGTTGGCTGTCAGGGACTTAACCAAGGTGACCGAGAGTGGAGGGGACCCTAGACTGGTGAGGAGGATGGCTCATCAGGGGGGTGGGATGATGGTGCTCAGCTCTTTAGGTGCTTAGCTCCAAGGAGCTATCTGCAGAGGTACCTTTAAAGCTCTGGGCCTTGTGTGCTTCAGTCATGTTTTAAAAATAGGACAGGAGGCTTCTACATCACTTAGGTATTTTGGAAAATTTTACTCAGCCATTCTGCAGCTCCTGTCAATCCTTCTCAGCGTGGTGCCAAGATGCATACATGGCATGTACACAAATAGCATGCTCCCCTGGCCTCTCTCAGCCGCAGCCAGAGACACTTTGATGGACTTCCCTGGCCCTCCTCCACACCTCAGCAAGAAGGGTTTGTGGGGGACAATGTCTGTGGCTCTCCTGGCAGCAGTGTCCCCATATCCCTGCAGGTATTGAATGGGACACCAAAAAACCCACAGCACCAAGGTGAAGGGTGTTGCAGCAAGGAGATGCTCTTACCTCCAGGGCAGAGGTGATGCTGAGGTTGCAGACTCCTTCAGGTCTTTGAGGACATTCCCACCATGGCAGGTACTGACCCAACATGGAGCCTCTGAGGTCTTTCCTGCAACCCAGAGGAAAGATGATGGCACGGGCTGGTGTGCAAGTCACCTCACCTGCCCTGCAGTCACTGCTGGACAAGAGTAGCAACATGTGATTGTAAAAAAAAAAGATCAGGGTAAGATCACTGCCCGGTATGCTGCCAACCAGAGGGAGTTAGCAGTGGGGAAGGATGTTTCCTATTTGGGCTTTTTCAGATCAGAAAACTCTGCAAAGTTCAGCTCAGACAGTCCTATCCAGATTGTAGGGACTGTTTGTTCCCAGTTTTGGCAGGGTCGTGAATGATGCATGAGTAACAGCATCCCTTAATTAGTGTAATATGCTGTACCAGGTTAGAAAGGACTCTGGTTTTGTTTTTCCTCCACGCGCATGTGTGTATTTCTCTTTAAAGGAGAAGGGATTGAACAGAAAACATTGCAGTTGTGTTTTTGTTGGTTGGGGCACGGATGAACCCTGTTCCGATTGGGCTGGTTATGAATCACTGGAGAGCCATATCCACACCAAAGAGAGCTGCAGCCAACCTGATGTCTGCTTGGCAGTTGCACTGAGCAAGCGCTCCTTAGTTATTGTTTTTGCTGCCTGAATCTTAGTGGAATAAAGAGAAAAACACCACAGCCCACAACCCTACCTTTGAATTTACGAGGCTGGGTGCATATGAGGGTGTGCACACGTGTGCACCTGTGTGCGTACACATGTACTGGCACATGCGCAGTTTGCTTTGACTCTTGGGATAAAGGAGAAAGTTCTGTCACCGGTTTTGTTTTCCTTTGTCTATCTGACTCCCTTTCTTCCCTCCCCTTGCTGTTTTTGTTTGGGGCGTTTGCAGCGTGCCCATCGTATCCCAGCCATCGGAACGATGTTTTCGTTACTGTGACCACAAAGGACATTGCCTGCCCTCCCACCCTTCCTCCTGTGGCGCATTCCCTCAGCACTGCTGTGCCCAGGAGCTGCGCTGCCAGTCCTCAGCCACTGCCTCACCCTTTGCCGGTGTGCCACCGGCCCCATCCTCTGCCCCAAGCATCCCTCCTGCTCCAAGAGAAGCGCTGCCGCCTGCCCTAAAAACGCGGACTTATCCCCTTCTGCTCTGACTCATGCTTTTTCCAGGAAAGGATGCGTCAAAATCTCCCTCCTTTTCCTCCTTCCCTCCAGGGCTTGCCAGAGCCACCAGAAAGGTGCCGCTGGACAATGCCAAGCCTTGGCTCATGTTGGCACCATTGCTGGTCTTTCCCATGGGACCCTCTCAGCCTCTGCTTGCATGGGGACCGTGGTGGTGAGGGAAAACCTCCAGCACTGAAGGCTGCAGAGCAGAGCAGCAACCGGGGTCTCGGACCGGTGCGGAAAGAGAAAGCTCTCTCCCACTGGGTAACCCGGCAGCAACTGCTATTTCAGTAAACATATCATTTTGTGCTCAGTAAACACGCATTCCAGAGGAATGCTCTCATTGTTTTTTTGCTCTGTAATACATTAATGAAGAAATAAAGTTTAGGTTGTGTAATGGTGACAGCTTGAAGTCATTTTGCCTAGTGTTATTTCTCAGTGAAGGCTGAGCGCTCCCTGGAACAGGAGGGAGAAAAGAAGACCAGATTTCGCTTCAAACTCACCAACATGTGCAAAAAAAATCAAAACACGACAGCAATTAACTCCCCTCCACATGCCCCAATAAAACTACCTCTCTCGCTCACTCTGAGCTGTGTCACGTATGGGGCTGTTTATGGAGGAGACAATACAAAGTGGGTTTATACAAGGCTCTTGTTTTAATTTTTGTTTTATATCCACTGGAACTCTCAAGTAGTGAATTCATTTCCTGATATAGTAAACATTTCTGATGGCCAGGATTCTTTCTCTTTTCCCAAATGAATGCAAACCCCTGGTCTAACTCACCAGCCGCGCGCAGTCTATGCAAACAGACCCATCAGTTACATTTTCAAAGGGTGCGTCTTAAAACACGCAGTGAGGAAAATAAACAAACAGCAACACCTTCACCAGAGCCCAGAATACCCTCATATGAGCAGGAAGCTTTCCTTCCCCAAAATTTGCTCGAGTCTTCAACTGCATGTGGAAAAGCTATCAGCTTTTCCCCATATTCTGGGAAACAGTCTTGGTGTTGCAGTTGCACACCGATGGCTGCCGGCTTGCTGCTAAATGATCTACATAGTCCCTCTGAATTTTGACCCTATTTGCACTATGCAAATGTCTTCTGACAGCTCTCTTTTCCTGTCATTAAAACAAACAATGGCCCCTGTAACCAAAAAGGAAATCAGTAACAGGCGAAAGCTGTTCTCTCTTTTTCTTTCTTGCCTTATTTTTTTTTCCCTGGTTCTGGGACTAACTGTTAGTAATTACCATGAAATATTCATAAACTTCTTCCTCTTCCAAACTGTTGTACTCATCCCAGTGGCCAACACAACATATCTAATATATTTGCTCTTCTAAAACACCTAAAAATGAAAAAAAAAACCAAAACAAAAAAAAACTCATGATGATAAACCAGGTGAAAAGTACCTCCCCTCTTTTTTTTATTTTAATATACATATCTCCCTGTGCATACATGTATAGATAAGAAAAAAAAATGTATTGGCTATTTGAAGAGCTTTTAAAATAGTTCCCAGTCTGCCAGGAATAACTTAAATATTGTTCTTAGAATGGAGAAACATGAACTAACAATATATAAGGCAGCATTGCGGCTGAGGGGTGATGAGCATGAAGACACACCTACCTTTCTCTCTAAGTCTCCTCTCCAGTCTCCAAAGCGTCCATACTGTTCTAAACTCCACATCCAGACCAAGAAAATGCACTGCTGGTGGCCATGCCCTGCCAACAGCAGGTAGGTGACAGCCCTTCCCAGTACGTGGATGCTCCGCCTTTGATTTCAGTGGGAAAAGGGCCACATTCAGAGACTTCAGGGTACTTAAACACTCCTGGGATTTGCTTCTTTGTCTTTTAAAGAATACGATATACATAATCCTAAACTGGGCCAGTTTTTCACCCCCTTCCAATAGCTTTGTGCCTGCAGGGCTCATCTGAAGTCAATGGTGTTAATGTTGACATAGACCATAATGACCGGGTGGGAAATTAATCCTGTAACACTTGATTGTCTTCTGCAAAAATTCTCTAAATGGTCTTAATGGGTTTGTTTGTGGTACGTGTTGCTCACTCCTGATTGTACTTCTGCCAAGTTGTATTTTTAACTGTAAACACTGGCCTCTCAGAAAATTTGAAGTAAAGCAAACCAGAAAAGATGTTCAAAATAACATTACAACCTAATTTAATTTATCCCTTGGTAATTGCATTTGTAGGAAATGAACAACGCAAACAAAACACAACCCAAGTCTTTCCAGCTATCACAATTACTTTCACATGCGGATGCCTCGGTTAGAGCCAGCACATGGTTAAGTCCTGGTCAGTGTCAGGATAAGCTCTATGGGGCATTTGGAAGCTGTGGGTGTGAGGTGACACCTGTCATGGGTCTCTGCTCATAGCTGCCATCTATTGAACGTCCACCCATCCTGTCCGCCCACCTCAGTGAGCCAGCCTGGACAAGTCTTGTGTCGTTCTTCCTTTTTCTGGCATGCCCATATTTAAATTTTCCTATACTAATTGATCCAAGCATTGATCCTGGAAGAAATATAGCTGTACTACTACTCACCAAAATCACAGAATCATAGGATGCGTCAGGTTGGAAGGGACGTTTAAAGGTCATCTAGTCCAACCCTCCCCTGCAGTGAGCAGGGACATCTTCACTAGACCAGGTTTCCCAGGGCCCCATCAAGCCTGACCTTGAATATCTCTAGGGATGAGGTCTCCACCACCTCTCTTGGCAACCTGCTCCAGTGATCCACAACCTCATATTGAAGATTTTTTTCCTAATATCCTAAATCCAGTAACCCTGCAACTGCACTCCCTTCTCCTGGCCCTGTTCCAATAAAATATTTACACCCTTGCCTAATTTTAATCAGATGAACCACTCTGACCAAATCCTGTTGAACTTGGGCCTCTGTTTGCAAATGCTGCGGGAACTTTACAGATGTGTTTGACGCGCCATTATTACGTGAATGGTTTCTCTGGCCATTTCTCAGCCTTCGGGTTGCTTGCAAACTGTGCAGCCTGACTGCAGTTCAAGTATTTGTTATTTGCCTTTTTTCCTTTTTCTTTTTCTTTTTTTTCTGTTCTTGGTGAGTTCATGCGTGTGTCACTATTTACCTCCATCACGTGGCAGAGCTGCTCTGCTTTGACTTGAGGAGTCCCAAACCCACAAGCAGCTCCCAAAACCAGTTACGCAGAACCCTTGCTGCACAGACCCGCGTGAACACAGATTTGCACGAGTGTCTGTCTGATGGTTCCTATCTACACGAGCATCCGTGGCATGTCCCCATACCACGAATACTTCAGCAAGTGTTGTTATACCTGACTGACCGCCTGCCAGAAGCAATCGCTGGGAGAATAACTGTCCCTGCCAAAACAAACTCATGGTTTTTATTTGAGGGAAGACTTGTAAATAGTATTTTTCTAGCATTCACCTAGTTCTAAGTGGAACTCCCTGTGTGATGAATGCTGTTTACAGTGCAGCTCTGTTTGTTGTGAAATGGGGAAAAAAGGCAGTTTCTTGCACTTGCTGGCAGCATGCCAGTGTGGTGGAGGAAAGTACATCCCCTCCTGCTGTCACTCTTGCATGGAAAGCCGATGCCCTCTTCTTGCTCTGCTTCGCACTAAAAGCCCATGTGGATATGCAGGATTTTCATGCTCCCAGAATGTCAAGCTGTGAGAAAGATGAATGGGGAAAGCCCTAAACTGGGTGGAGAAATTTGGACATTTTCCCTGCAGGTCTCGCCATGGCTCCACCCTCCGAAGGGCTGTTAATGGAAAGACAAGATACACCCTGGAAGGAATGATGAGCCGCATGTGTTAGTAGAGTAAAACGCAGAGAAATTTCATCCTCGGATCGGGAAAAATGCAGGTAGCAGGTGAATTTCCGAAAAGCAGCTGGTCCTGGGCCTGTGGGGCCATGAGAGGCTCTGGAGTGGGGCAGGACCTTAGTGCAGCAGAGGCGGAAGGTGGAGTTGCCTCATCTTGCCAGGTCACTGTGGCTTCTCTTACGCACCCCAAGAACCCACATGTCACAATGATGGAATCACACTTTTCTCCCACAGGAGAGAAGGAAGTGTTTTCCTTTCTGCTTTTTCCTGTTTTCACTGCGTGCAGAGTGAAAGGGAACTCTCTCTGCAGCCAGAGCATAGGAATGGGAGTGTTGTGGTGTCTCTGTAAACGCCACATAGTCCTTCCAAAACCTTGCATCTTTAGCCAGTCAAGACCTGATGTTTTCCTCTCGGTACCATACTCGGGGAGGAGGAAGAAGAAGCATCTGAAGGCTGCTGGTGGCTCCAGGGTGGTTTGGAAAGCTGAAGGATGTGGAGGGTTATACAGGAACACCAGCTCAATTAAGACCAATGCGGTTAGAAACTGAGGGCAACTTGCAGCCTGAATGGCATCACTCCAGGTTCCTGAGACCCAAAGCCATTTTTGCTCCTACCTTTGACATAGCCCCATGGTTTGGTCACTGCACCCTCAACGCTCACGTATTAAATGAGAGCCAGGTGCAAGCTCCTACTGCTCTACAGAGTCCTTTGGTTCCCAGGCTGGAAAGTAGTTGCCAGCTTCAGAGACACCTTTAGCCCTCTTTTTCCATTTGAGGTCTGTCTGCCCTCTCTTCACCTTCTTTTTTTTGGTGGTTTTTGGTGTTGTTTTGTGTTAGTTTTTTTTTTTATTCCCATATCCAAAGCTGATTCCTTTGCCTGCTGCATTAGCTTTTCACCTGCTCCTAAGGCTGAGGAATGGCTTAAACACAGTCTTTTAACACAGTCCCTTGAAAGTGGGTTGCTCTGCTGCGGTCAATGAACATAGCGTGGGAAAAATGCATTAATACTTTCACTGGTAGCACTGAGGATGGCTATAAATAAACCCTTCATTACAGTATTTATATATTATTGCATCATATAGCCACTTAAAACAGAGAGCAATTGGAAGTGTTGAATAATGTAAAGATAATCGCCTCTACATTAGTTCCACTGTCATTGGCATTATGTAGTGCTTGGTGATATTGCCACGCTCATTGCTTCACCCAGTGTTGCGTGACATTGGTGGTGACGTTAGAGTATCCACGGTCCCTCTGCAAATGACATGCAGTACTTTGCACAGCACATGTAGCTTGGTATTATATAACAAGGGTGCTTCACTGGAGACTTTTGGCAGCACATCCTTCTTCTTGACTATCTCGTTCAAACAAGGTTCCTGATTCTTGAAAGAAGTTTGCTTTGAAGGAGCCATCTAAACACACCTACCAAACAAGGCTCCAGCACCCTCTTGCATGGAGAAGGGAGGTTTGCATCATGGTGGCTAACTGTTCATCTTAGGGGTCACCTCTTGCTGTGATGATGAGGCATGTTGGGTCCCAGGTGGCTCCTGCTACCCCAGTGACTTCTCCAGACAGAGACATAGCTGAGAGATGGTGAGAGCAAGAAACTTAGATGCTCAGAACTTGTCAAGAAGGCATTTCAGTGGTGAGACTCAAACTCATGCTGCATGAATCTATTTCTGGGGCATATGGAGGACTTCCTTCCAAAACAAATCAGATTGCTTAAAAGGGGTGTTAAATGATACAAAAGTATCATAATTCTTTTGGTTTGGATTTGTTTTTTCTTTGTTTTGTTGTTGTTGTGGTTTGTTTGACTGATTTTGTTGTTGGTGGTGCTCTTCTTCCTTGACTGATTTTGTTGTTGTTGCTGCTCTTCTTCCTTCTTCAGAGGAGAGGAGTGGGTGGATACATGCTTGGTGTGACCATGCTTAGACCACGGCTGAGTAGCTTTCTTGCTGACTATGGATTTCAATTTCCCCAGTTTTGACAAGCTTCCCTTTCAGGAAGCACAACCAAAAAAAAAAAAATCCTTTCTCTTGACTTGAATGTCTCACTGCTGGTTTTCATGGCAGGGGTGCCCATCTCAATTACACTGTGGTCAATGGCGTTCAGTGCCTCATTGATTGTCACTTGTTAAACGAGCTCCTGTGTGGCCTTGAGCACCAAGTTCAGAGGAAGATCTACACCGCAGTGCTTGAAAGGGGCTGCTCCAAAAATCAGTCGTTTCAGATGTTGAGAAATCACTTCTCTGAACCTTGTCCTCACATGACATATGACCAATTTCTGCACAAAGATGTGCAGTTGACTTTTATTATGGCTCTGATTTAGCTGCTGCTTTGATTTATCACAACAATGCACATTCAATATCTTTCTTCTGATCTGGGGGCCAGAAATATAACTCTACTCATATGTTTGTATTCTTAGGACTTGGGATTTCACAGATTCAGAACTCATTCATAGATTCACAGGGTTTAAGGCCAGAAGGAACCATGAGAACATCTGGTATGACTTCCTATATTTCAAAGCCATTCAGTTGCAGCCAATTAGCCCAGTACTGAGCCCAATAGCTTTGCTGCATCTTCCAGAAAAACATCCAACTCTGGACATACCAAGATATGGGAATGTGAACATATCAGAAGTTGGATACTCACCACCTTTCTTGATTTTGAAGCTCACATTAATTTAAAAATGTGCCTGATTTCTAACATGCTCTTGTTTGGCTCCAAGTCCAGCAATCCGTTTTGCACCTTTCTCCACTTTATAACAGAGCACTGTTGCCTGGCAGTCTGTATTTTTCAAACTTTGGAGTTTTGGGGTATTTTGAGCCTGACATCTGGACACAGCCTGACATAGGCTGATGTATCAGGAGTATTTCTTAGTCAATTTTACTGCAGTTTTGGATACGTAAGAACTTTTTGCGCTGTTGCTTGCATTATTATTTGTTTTTAAATAGTACAGAGAAAATTAGCTCTGAATAAGGGAACAGAATTTTCTCTTTCAGAAAATGTCAGTGCAAGAATTTTGAGTATTTAAAAAATATTTCTGAAAGTACTTCAGAAAAGTGAACTGAAATTCAACTTGCTGATACAAAACACAAACTGACATTTCTTGGTAAAACAAGGGCAGTGACCAGCTTTGTCAATGGGCTTCTGAACTGCTGACTCATACCCATATACGGATGTGTTGTACATCCCTTTTGATGTGGAGACGGAGGTAGACCTGTCTCTACCTCCAGCCTTGGAATTAGCAGTGCAAGCTTACTCTGCCCCTTTTCTATTTCACAGTAGCTCCACCATTCTCTGGGTCTCCTGGCCCTGAAGGGCCACATCATTGTTGGAGTTTGTCCTTTTGCCTGTTTGTCAAGGACACACTTTTCTCACTGTTGCAAACTTATATTAGAAGCTTTTAGGTTTGGGTTCTTTTGTTGGGTTTTTTGTTGTTTTTGGTTTTGGGTTATTTATTTTTTTTTCCAGTATTATACTTCCTTCTTTCCAAGTCAGCAAAAATTTTAATGCTCCATGAATGGCCTTCTGGAAGACTCTCATTTAAATTTCATTTTCTGAATACTGTGACTTTCTCCCTTCTATCCAAATGTCATTAGTTTTCATTATTTTTAGTGTACTTAATAAATAGCGATGGAAGAGCTGGGAAAAATCAGATGCTTCTCTCACAAGTATCTCTTTCCACTTCTTGCAGCATATGAAGTTCAAGAAACAACGCTGTTCTTTGGGCTCTGGAATGCAATAGTTGTACACTGGTAGGCAGAAATGCCGGTGACGTTAGTGGCAAGAATGTGGGTACCACCTAGCTGCCATGTTGCTAATACTTCTAGCTTTTACCTCTGGGCCTGAGGAACCACGTCATCCATGTAGCTGGAAGTCATGCTCTGAGCTTGTTTCGGAGAGCTAGTGCGTGATTGTAAGGGCTTATAACTAAAGGAATGTGGTGCGTCTCACACAGTGCCACGTAGAAGCATCAAGGCTGGGGGCAGGAGGGATCACTGGCCTCCCAGGAACCCCAGAGTATGAATGGGGAAGAAAATCATTAATATTAATAGCTCTGGTCTTGGGAGAGCACCCTGGGGGTCTGTTAGTGAGCACAACCCCAGCATGCAAGATGCAGAGGAAACAAGGGTACAGTTCCCTGGCTTGAGGAAGATCATGGGACAAATGCATCCAAATGCTGCAGGTATGGCCAGTCCCTGCATATTTGTAGGCTTCTGGAAATGAGGTATTGTCAGAAACTTCTGGGGGCTCCTGTCATCAATGGAGGGTAATCAAATACAAGGCTGTAAAAAATGAGTCTGCCCTCATTTTTGCTGGTAGAAGGTGAGCGTTGGGGATGAGGCAGCCTGCCTTCTTTAAGAAAAAAAAAAAAAAGGATGTAAAGTCTGTAAAGTCTGTGGCAAAGCCTGTCATTTCTGGAAAATTCTGACTTCCCTCTTGCTGGGCACTTCTACAAATCCATCACTTACGAAATAGTTACACATCTCATGCTGCTAATATATGATCCCCACATGGCTCCTGCCAGTTTTACAGCCGGGGAGCTGAGGTACAAAAGGAAACAAGAAAAGTTGAAAGATTGAGCCACAGAGGAAGTCCTTGTTGAAGGAAGGAGTTAGCCTGCTTTCCCTCAGCCATACTTACTCTCTCTTCCAGTCTTGCAACAGCCATAGGGGAAAAATAGATAAGCTAGGCAGAACAGTGACCTGCTCCTGTGGACCTAGGCTTGGAGGTCTTAAATGGTGAAAGCATTTTGGTGTGGGTGTGCAGGATCAGCCTCTTCCTCATTAAAAACAAAAAACAAAAAACCAAACCACCAACCAAAAAAGAAAATAACTGCTGTGAGAGAGCCAAAAGGGATTTGTCTCTTTTTTTCTTGGCCCTCTTGTTACTTCTGTGGGAACCCAGCAGTATTGTTTCCAGAAGGCTCGGTCTCTGTCACCCAAGTCTTTGGCGTGTTTGGGGACACCCTTACTACTTCCCTTTCCTTCCCTGCAGAAGAGTCCAACGCAGCTTTGACCGCAAAGCCCAGGAGGACTTGGAGTTTGTCTGAAACAAAAGAAAAAGATTGCGAAAGGCAGTGGTGTCAAATAATGCTTCCATTTAGTAGGAATTTTGCTCCCCTTGCATTCTCAGGCAGCACCTGCTGTGTGAGGCTCTTGGCCAGCTCCTCTGAGCCTCTGTGGTAAAACAAACAAAAACAGCAGGGAAAAAATTTTCTCTTTATAACGCCTGTTATCCTCAGGCTACCTTCCAATACTGCCTCGCCTCCCCATGTCGACGATACTCTCCAGGGAAACATGATACTACAGGGCCAGAAAGCCTTGTGCAAATGGGCAGTTGAGCAATGGAAGAGACCCTGTCTTACTGAAAACAAGACTGTTTTCCTTCTCTTCCTTCATGTCTAAATGCAGAAGGTCCTTACTGATGTCCCAGCCAAAAAAAAAAAAAAAGACAAAAAAAGAAGAAATATTGTTACTTCCATGGCAGAAACAATTAGGAATTATTCTGCATTGGGGGAGAATACGGTTGGGAAGGAAAAGGATGGACAGTCTGTCTGAAGGGGCTGAGGGATGCGGTCTTCAGAGATGTTTATATCCCTCTGCTGAACCCTTGTTAGCCACTGTTTGTTCTCATGTGCCTTACTGTTTCAGGGTAGTTTCAAAGTCATTTTTCTGTTTCTGAGCATGGTGAAGCTCTCTGTGCTGAAGGTTGTTCATGTTTATCTGGTGTCTTGGCCAAATGGTCCACCTGCTGTTTACCTGCTCAGCCCCTGGTGTTGTCACACCACCAGCAATGCTGGTGAGGACTTGTGTAGCCCTCAGGAAATGGTTCATCTCTCACAAGGGGTTTAGCTTCTCTCTCACCTCACACCTCCCCTGTGACCCCTGCATGCTCTGTACACACTCAATCAAGGAAGAAAAAGACTTGGAGGAGCTTGTTTTTTGATCCTACCTTTAGGTGGCACCTTCTAGATAGCCAAACAGGCTGGTGTGATCATCTGGCCTGACCTTCATACCACAGGCTATTGAATAACTCTTGGCATCTAAAGCAGATACAAGGAGCTCATATCCAATGTGCATATCCTTATTTTCAAATGTGCTTGTGGTGGGTTGGACCTGGCTGGAGGCCAGGTGCCCGCCAAAGCTGCTCCGTCACTCCCCTTTTCAGCTGGACGGGGGAGAGAAAATAATGAAAGGTTTGTGGGTTGAGATAAGGGCAGGGAAATCACTCAGCAATTATCATCATGGGCAAAACTGACATGATTTGGGAAAATAATTTATCACCAATCAAATTGGAGTTGTGTAATGAAAAAACTCCACCCCCAAATCAAAATGCACCTTTCCCCCCAACACTCTCCTCTTCCCAGGATTAACTTTAGCTCCAATTCCTCTACCTTCTCCACCGCAGCAGCACAGGGAGATGGGGAATGGGCGCTGTGGTCATTCATCATATGTTGTCTCTGCTGCTCCTTCCTCCTTAGGTGGATACCTGCTCCACCATCAGCCTCCACAGGCTGCAGGGATACAGCCTGCGGCACCATGGTCTTCATTTTGGATTGCAGGGGGTATCTCCGCTCTGGCACCTGGATCACCCCTCCTTCTGCACTGGCCTTGGGGTCTGCAGAGTTGTTTCTCCCACATATTGTCACTCCACTCTCTGGCTACAACTGTTCTGGGTGTTACACAGGGTGGGTTCTTTTTGTTTGTTTCCTTCTTAACCATGTTATCCCAGAGGTGCTACCACCATCAGCAAGTGGTTCAGCCTTGGCCAGCAGCAGGTCTGTCCTGGAGCTGGCTGGTATTGGCTCCGTTCGACCTAGGGAAAGCTACTAGCAGCTCCTCACAGAAGTCACCTCTGTAGCACACAGACACATACACTGTAGCCCACAGACACACTCCCCACCCCTCCACCTGCTACTAAAACCTTGCCATGCAAACCCAGCACAGTGCTACTAAAACCATCAGGGAAGAAACTGAGGTGCCATCTGGAGACTCTCCATGGTCCAAGAGTGAGGTCTCACTTTACTGCCTGGAAGACTACCTCAAGTTTCTGAACACAGTCACTGTACTTACAACATGAGATTTCAGTCCAGTGTTGGCCAAGTCTAGCAGAGGTGATGACAGAGCTGCAGCCTCTTGGGCACAGTTATTCTACCTGAGTTTGGATGCCTAGGTCATTTGCGAAGACCTTGTAAAGATCTTCATGAGAGAATGCCTCACACTGGGTGCCACAGAAATTAGTTAAATAGCTAAATAGTTAAATGAGTTAATGAGACCATAAGTTTTACACTTGGTAAGGACATCAGTAAGTGATGGTGAACCACCTGTGTGAACCTAATCCGGCCCATTTGTCTGAAGCAGCCTCATGACCTTTTGCTGGCAGTATTTGCTCACATCCTCTTGAACATCCCCTGCCTTGTTAACACAACCCTGGGGCATCTTGCGCTGCCGACTTAGGTGTTTTACCCATCACTTCACTTTCTGTAGCATTAACACTAGCATTAACACTGGAATTAACTGCCACTACTGCTGCTGAAGGAAGTCCCAAGCTGCCTGCCGCAGTCCACAACTTGTGCTCGCAGAAGCAAACATCCCACCCTAGCCTACGTCCTCCAGCACAGGGATCTTCACCGAACTACCACCTGGTTGTGACTCCTTCTCCTGACCCCTCTTCCTCCCTCTACACCCCTAAACCCAGCCGCATGACACTGGCTTAGCTCGGCGGCTTTGCAATTACAGGAGACAGTTAGCATTTAACTAGTCAGAGCGGTGCAAGGAGCCCGTGTAATTACTGCTGGGATAGCGCTGCGTAGGCCCCGTGTAACAAACTCGCCTCAAATAACCCAGCTTGAATGTCAGAGCCCGCGCTGTATTGTGTTTCACATTCTGGCTGTGGGAGCGCTTCCCCAGCAGGAGTCAGGGTAACAAATCCCTTGCTCTCGCAGGAGGGCCCCATAAAATGAATGATGCTGGATCTCACGCTCCTGAGGAGGTCCCGGTTACTCCGGCAGTTGCCGCTCCGAGCGGGAGCGACCATACAGGACAGAGGGAGGGAAGGGTGGTTTGGCAGGCTTTTGCCATCCTGTCACCCCTGTGTTAGAGCAGGACGGAGCATCAGGACCGTGCTCTCCCCTCCAATCTACACTTTTGCATGGATATTAAATTAAAAAGAAACAAAGAAAACCAGAGAGTGGATAGACGGCAGGGCTGAGATTGAATCAAATGCCTCTGCTTGAAATCCTGCATAACCACTGGTGAATGGAGGCTCCTGATCCCTCCTGGCTCAGATTCCCTGCAAGCAGCACCAGTTTCAGTACATTTATGGGGTGGCAGAACCCGAGACAGTTCCCCCTGTGCTCCACGTGCACTGGGACCAAAATCCTCCATTGGAGCAGCTGGTGGCATACCCTCTGCCGAGTCCTGCTGCTCAGCGGCTAGCGTGGCCGCTCCTCGTCCGTGTCAGGAACCTGAACTCCCCCACTTTGCCTTGGGAGAGCGAGGTTGTTCCCTGAACTATCTCCTGTCTCTTGTTATCTTGCTTTCCTTGTCAGCCAATGAACTGTGAAGCGGCAGCTGAGAGAAAAATGAACTCTGACCTCATTTTTTCCCCCTACAATTAGCTAGAACCATGCCTTTTATTTTTTTTTTCCCTCCCCACTTTTTAAATGATTAATAAGACAATTTGGTCCTTAGCTTCTGCAGTGAGGCGAGTGTGCTGACAAAGCACTGCAATGCCTCTTCCAGGTCACCCGGCAGCAGGCCACATCTTTATGAAAACATAAAAATTGGAGGGACTTATTTGAGGAATTTGGAGACTGAGATGCAGGAATTTCTCCCTTCAGAGACTGGCGATGTCTGCAGTGGTCTCGGAGTCACAGCAACTGCCATAGAAAGGAGTAGCTGCTTAACAGCAACCTGCCAGCTCTGAAAAACAGATTCTTTTTTTTTCCTCCTCCTTTTGTGTTATGTTTCTTTTCAATATGCAGCTGCTGCCCTTTGCCTGCTCTATGTGTTGGTGGCCTTGGGGTGAGCAGCATGCTGGATCCAGTGGCAAAACACAGATCTGTAAACAGCCTCCATGGCAATGCACGGGGGGATTCGATCCACACTCACACTTGCCCTGCACCTGAACGTCACTTTTCCATGCGTGGTCATCCCTCTCCCGAGTTCCCTGAGCTCCTGTGAGAAGGGAGTTAAGGCCAGGTGGAGCCTCTTCTCTTAGATTGTCCCTTCTATGTCCACACTTGCTTCAGGCTACCTGATGCGTTTGGAGACAGAAGCAGTTCCGGGCTTTGCCAGGTAGGAAGGACTCATACCATGGGGATGCTCTTGCAGTGGCTGGCCAGAGGTGGGCAGGCAGGGGAAGGACCTTCACCGGGGCAGCTGCAAATGGGTAGGGCACCAGAGAACAGCACTGGTGGGAACAATCCTGCATCAGCTTCTGTCTGATTGCTTAGCGGCTCACTTGGCTGTCTCCCTGAACAGCAGGCAGCACCTGCCCTCTGGTCCTGGCCATGAGAAAGCATTGAGAAACAAACTGCTTTTAGCTATTGTGGAGTGGCCCGTAGAGTAAACAATGGGATTCCTACCATATTGTGGTGTCCTTGTGTGCCAGCTGTGGGTCACTAGGCAGGAGGAGGAGGGCACGCTCTTGGCTGATGGACAGCAGTGGCACTGCCATGACAGGGGGACATGCTGAGAGGAGAAGAAGTCACTGGGTGAACGTGGAGTCTTCTCCAGAACTGTGAATACAATGTCAAACCTTTTATGACACTTCTTGATACCATCCATATGGTTAAATAGATATCAAGTCTGCAGCTCTTGCCTAAAAGAGGTATGTTCTGGGATCAAGGCTCTCATAGCTTCACCCAAAGACAACCTCCCACCTAGGCTTTTAGTGGCCTTGGTTTGATTCATTCCATCCGGCTCTAAGTGACAGGGTAGGGTTTGCCCCCTCAGTGCCTCTCAGCCTTTCTGCCCGTTTTGCTGACCAGCTCTGAAACAGAGTATTTCCTTGCCCTTTCCAGGAGGCCTCCCTGGCTCTTTCAAGCTTTCTCAGAAGAGTTGTTATCTGTCCAGATGTTCATGAGGGGGAGGACTCTGAAAAGAGCCTTCTTCATTACCTCCAACAAACTCTCCCTTTTCTCCAGCAGATGTTTCCCACTCCTCCCACTGCACAGCTGAGGCAGGGAGAAGGAGATGTCAAAATTCATGGGGCTCGTAGATATGGCCTTCAGTGTGGGCACAGAAAAAGAGAAACAGCAGTTGCTGCCACTGGACAAGCGCTCTGAAGTGCCAGAGATGTCCTGATAACTCATGTATGCCACTTAATAATTAAAAACTCCCATACGATTGTTTAGCAAATGCTAGTTTTCAGACATCATTATGAATTTTTTACTGTCGTACCTCCCAGGAGTAAGTCCAATTGGGCTCCCATCATGCTATGCAATCTGCAAGCAGCCAGGGAGGCTAAATTCCTTTCTCTAGGAGTTGACAGTCCAAATAAACAAGGCAGACAAAGGAGAGGAGGGGAAACAGAAGCTCAGGGGAGGTGAAGTGAGTTGTCCAAGGTCATGCAGCAGGTCAGTACCAAAGCTGGGAGAAGAACGCATGCTGCCAGCTCTTGCTCTCATGCCCTGTCTCCCCAGGGAAGACTGGGCCAAAATAATTTATGAGACAAAGAACCTCTATCACATTCCTCCTGGCACCATGAAGTTCTTCAGCTTGTGCAAATAAAGCACAGCCAGATAAAGAGGCAACTGGGCACTAGTTATATTTTGGTTTGCTAGGTCTTTGTTTCTTCACATTAATAATGTTAGAAAAATTCTTTACCAGCTTGAACCCATCATCTGGGCAGAAGTGTCAGAGTCAAGGAAGAGTATTGCTTCGGGTCACTGATCAGGAGATCTGAGTGGAGGGGTTCGAGATTGGGTGGTATCTGCTGGAAGAAAGGTTCTGGCCTCTAGCCCATAAGGCAGCATGGGTTGGAGATGAGATCCTCTCCTGCTGCACACTGGCACCGAGGGTACAGTGGAAGTGCTGACAAGCAGCCTAGGCAGCTGCAGAAACAGACAGAAAGAGACAGAGACAGAAAGCGCAGTGAGTTGAGATGAAGTAAGGAACCAGTCATGCTCCACCATGATTTCCCTCTGGTGGGAGATGAAGAAGCTGTTGAGTCCCCCAACAAGGCACCTTCTGTGAGTGCAACCAGGCAGTGAACCATATCAGTCTGGTTTCAGAACTTGGTGGAGATGATGTGGCTGCTGCTCACAGGGTAGTGTTGATCTTGGCACTCACAATATGTTCCCTAAGAAGAAGGAAAAGTCAGTAAGGAAGCAAGGCAGCATCCTTAGGAGGTCACCTGTTCTTTGCCTGGGGCAGAGCCATTGAAATGTGGTGCTCTCTCCATCCCAGTGGAGGCAACACTGCTTTCATGTTCCACAATTCATCTTTCAGGTGTTTCAGAGGGTCTTGCTGTACACAGCATCTGTCTATGTGCACACACCTCATGATCCAAATGGTATTGTCCATTGGATCCCACACTGTCACATAAAGGAATATAAGTATAATGTCTTTTACTAAACTCTGGCTGGGTTGTTCTTATATTGTGGTGGGTAGGAAGGAATGAAGGCTTGACTAGGACATTTGAGTGCGTGTGAGGGTGAGGGGCCATCAAGTTCAGGACACAAGCCCTTGTCTCCCCTGTGCTGTATGATGTAATAACCTTCCTGAAACTAAACTTCCCCCACCTTCCCAGCAGCATCATCCTTTTGGGAGCACACTTCTGAGAAGAGCTGCAGCATCATATGCACACATGTTTGGGAAGCTGGATAAGTGACTATTCTTGGGTTTGCAGTTGGTTAAATGACCTATTAACAGACGTTAAACACAAGAACTTTCACCTCCACTTCCCTCTTCTCTTCAGTTAATTTTCTTGCAGTGCAAGGAGGGCCAGATCTCGGTGGAAGGACAAGGCAGGTGGAAGCTGCTCAAGCCAACCTGGCTGGCTGAAATGTCACTTGCTGACATTGTCAATCATCTGCCAAAAGTTCATTATCTTCTGCATAATGCTTTGTTGCTCAGCTGCTTGACTGCTTTAAGAACATGTGCTACCCATACCCTGGGTGGCCCCAATGCCCTCAGACCTCCCTCAACCCATTTGAGGCTCAGGAGATTCTCAGGGCAAGACAAGGCCTGCAGCAGCATCTGCAGGAGCATATGGTAGTAAATCAGGGCTGGGAGAGGAAACACAGCCCAAGAGACCCTATTTAAGCCATATGAGATATCTTCGTGTGGAAGAGCTCTTGTATCAGCCTGTCCTTCCAGTGTGCTGTCTTGTGAGTCAGACTGCCTGCCTGATAGAAAGGAGAAAAAAACCCCCAAACTCAAAGCATAAAACTAATTAAGAAGCATGACAATGTAGTAGTGGACTCCCTGAAAATTTTGGTGCTGTCCCTGAGGTCAGGTTATCATGTGCCACATCTGACTGAGCAGCTGTCCAACATCACCTCACCTCTGGTAAAGCTCATTGAAAAACCTCTGTCAGCTGCCAAAGACAGACAGTGAAAACTGTCAGGATCTGCTCATTCCATCCTACATCAGCCATTGAAATGGTAACGTCGGTGTGGACAAGCAATGAAAAATGCTGAGCCCAAATCTTCTGTTGGTGGCACTTTGATACTGGTGCCACCAGACTCAGTAGAAATATTTTTGACTGATTATCTGTGAATGAGAGCACTCGAAACTGCTGACCTGGATGTCCACTTGAACCTCACCCAAATGGTTTTGTGGTCTGGAGATGACAAGAGTTAACCAGAATCGGAAAGACTGGTTTCTGTAGGGTCAGAAATCACTGCTAGACAGCATTCCTTAGGGTATTTTGGTGCCTCTATCTCCAATCGAATCCCAAAGAGGGCAGAGGAATGCAAAAACTGAAAAAAATGTTGACTGAACTTTTCAAACTCAAAAGAAGGGTCAAGTGTAGTTTGGTACAAGTCTTAGGTGAAAGCCAGGTATGGGTTTTCATCTATCAGAGGAGATTCACACATACCTGGTTCAAATGTAACGTCATGGCCATTGGGCAAGAGGGACAGTGAAGCAGTGGACTCAGCTCAATCCTCATTAACCATCTGACTGCAACAGGAAAAATAGGTGGTTTAGCAAATCTGTCATTCTCAGCAGTTTCAGTTCTGTAAAGTGCTGAGATGTCAGCGGTTGAATAAGGGCACAAGTTACCTGTCTGTAGCACTGTGGCCAGGCAAAGCCCTCGTGACTCCAGACACATCATGCATTGGTGCCTGTGGGGCACACAGCCCCATGAGGGCACAAGGCCAGCACAGCTTCATCTGCCACCATGCAAGAAGGGCAGGTGGCAAGGCCAAAGGGCTGCTGTGAGATTCGGGGTGCACTAGAAGGACTTCATGGTGACCCACCTGCTGCGCTGACAAGTCTTCAATTCAAGTCCTTTGTGCTGCTTCCATTTTTTTGTGTGACTTCAGGCAAGTCAGTCAGATCTCATGTTTTTAAGAAGTCTTCAGGAGACCATGGAGATTAAGCAGAAAAGTAAGACTCTGAGATGTAGAGATGAGGGAAGGATGCCATTCAAGTAAATACAAAGGATGCGAGTCACATAGAAATACCCATTCACCCATTTTGAGACAAGGCTGAGGACCGTGTTCATTCACGCACTTCTGAATTCAGACAAATAACCCTTAACAGGAAAACAAATGGCACTTACTTGTAACTCAAGGTGCTGTTTAAATGGATGTCTTGAGGACTACAATCAGGTCTTAGGGGTTGTTCTCATTATTCACGCTCTCTCCCACTTGACTTCGAATTGGTCAGAAACAGCAAGTGATGATACAGAGAGAGTTTAACTATTAATAAGGGTGAACAATGGTTAGGGAGGTAGCTAAGTCCTTTGGTTATACTTAACCAGCTGGCTTCCTGTCTCTGTGTCATTTTTTGGTTTTGTTTGGGATTTTTGGTTTTGGTTTTGTTTGTGTTTTTTGTTTTTGTTTTTATTTGAAAGCTGGCCCTGGCTAAAGTATTTTCAAGAGCTAAAGAACCAGAGGAGAATCATCTTCCACCTGGGCATGTTTCAAGCCAATGGTTCTTGCTGGTTTTCTTGGCTACACCATGCAGAAGCACTGCCTCGATCAGGGTTGTAAATGCTGGCTCTGCCGAAGGGCTGCAAAGCTCTGAGCAACCCTGTCTCTCCTCTCAGCAGGACATCAGGGAAAAGCTTGCCTTCAATCTAGGTCAGGCCAGTCACGATAGCTAAAGCTTGTCAAAAAGTGGGGACAGGGGTGGGAGGAAGAAGCTGGACAGCACTTTTGGGGTTGGCACTAGAAATTAGCATTTTGGGGAGGGACCAGAGTTTGCAGTCAGAGAAGTGGATTTAACTAGTACAGATCTGCTGTCTTTCTGCCTCTTGAGTAACAGGCAAGCAGCTTTGAACACTGACAAAAACAAGTTTTCACCAAAGTCAGCACTCCCAAGCTCGTGCAAAGCTAAAACAGGGAACTGCTGGCCAGTTTTTGCTTCTCACAACAGCAAGGCCACCAGCTGAATCCTGACCTCAGCATGTTTTTTGGTAGGTGACAGCTCAAAAGCAGGAAGGACAAGCCCAGGAATATGAACACACCGAGAGCCATCTGAATCCTCAACTCAGATGTGAACTGAAACCCATAATCAACTGTTTCAGAAGTTCCAGCAAAGTTCAAAGCTCTGACATGGTCCATATAGTCTGGAAAATTTTAAATAAACATCCTGACTTCTGAATTGCATAGAAGACTGGAAGCAACCTCATGTCTTGCTCAGATACCACGTGACACTTGCAGCATTGCCAGGTAGGGGAAAAAAACACCTTGGTTTAACCTATAAACGCGAAATTTGTTGAAGACAGGAGTCATTCAAAGGCAATATATCTGGGATGTGAAACAGTTTTGCTGAGGTTCTCTTTCCTGATTCTCGTCTGTCATGAGGGATGCTTCAGATACTGACCTAAACCAGTTGTGAAGAAAATTACTTGTAAATTTTTTAAAACCTTGTTCCCAGATTTTGTGTGTGGACCTGCTCATATTCCTACCGCTGTTGCTGGACACGGTTGTGTCCTAATGAAGCAAAGGAACTCAGGAAGTTGTGCTTTAAATGCAACGGGTTTGTCAGGAATAACCCCAAATTACTCCTGAGAAGGAATAATTCCTGAGGGGCTGAGAAAGGAGGAGAGTGAGCAAGCCTTGCTTCACTGACATGCTGGTGGTCTCCCTTTCTCAGGGCCTCGCATAAGGCACTTCAGATCCCCGGAGAACCTAGGAAAGGAACGCTCAGGATTTATTAACTCAGAAAAAGAGTCTCAATCTCTTCCCCTCACCACCCCAAAATACAACTGTATTTAAAAAAAATGCTTACCAGCACGGAGACAATCTCCATGCCTGCTTGTGTAAAATCTAGCATTTCCCAAGTGGCATCTGAAAACATGCCCTATTTTTGTCACACAGGTCTCAGCCTGCTTAGCAGCTGGATATGAAGACGACAAAAGTTGTAGCTCTGATCCAGTAGTGCGTGTACTGCTACAAAGCACAGCAGGAGGGCAAAGAGCCTTGCTGCCTGGTGAATAATCAATAGACTAAGTGGGAAACTGTTTCCCAATCCTGTGAAAGTTTCCAAATTTTCAGTATTTTTTTTCCTTTTTTCCTGAATCAGGATGAAGCCAGAACTTGGAAACGTTTAGCAAAGCCTGAGTTACAATGAATATGTCCAGAGAAGATCAATGGCAACAAAACATTTCAGCATTGACCTTTCCCAACCTTTTTACTCCATTTTTACTGTATTGGCAATACTATTACTGAACCTAAAATATTTTCAGTGCAGAATTGCCCCAGAACTTAAACCACTGACAAGAGACTATTTGCATTCCCTGATATCAAAACTCACCTTTCCCTCCCCGCCCCCCAGATAGTTTGGCTTTTGAGGAAGTGGTGTTTTCAGGTTAAAAGACTGAAACTTTTTCAAAGGAAAACTCTCACCTGAATTGAAGAATGAGATCAAACATGGGCCCTGTAGCTTGCACACCAACTTAGCCTCCTCTGGGCAGCAGTGGCTATGACTGGCTGTAGAGGAGCTGCTTGCCACAGCTTCATCATCATCTCTGTGACACTCACAAAACCCCCGTGGAAAGACCTCAGGGAACTGGGACTTGTTTCTTGGCCAGAGCAGACAGGTTTTGTGTAGCAGAGGGGAAGCCCATGCAAATCAAAAAGCATATGCCAGATCCTTTGGACATGGCTTTGTGTGCACCTGGCATGGATGTGGCCATGGCTTTGGGATGCACAGGATCTTTCCCTCCAGCATCTGCCGGCTTCCTGAGAAGTCATCGTAGGTGGCTCCATCTCCTACGCCATTGTGGCCAGGCAGACTTTCACTTGCCCCCTCTCCCTTCACTAGCCACACTTTGGCAGAAGAAGCTGAGGAATGTGCTGAAATACCTCTGCCCAAACTGCAACGTTTGCTGCTGCTGTTTGGTCCTATCTGACAAAACAAAACACAAACAGGGAAACTTGCTCCACTTGCTTCCTCCCTCTAACCAGGGAATGAGCTCAGCACGTCCCGCCGTCTCAGCCAAATCCCGCAGGGGTAATTTAATCGCATTCCTGCTCCGTCTGCCTCAGTTACCCCACTTGGAAGTGTTATGTCTCCACGCTTCCTGTTGTGGCATCCCCGGCATTCCCCACCGCGCTCCTAGCTGCATTGCTCCTCCGCGTACGTCACTGCCCGGGACTTTCTGCACTGCTGTCAGAGGCAGTGGGACACATTCCTGGGACACAAAGGTAAAGGCTCATTCGGATGGATTCAACACAGGACTGCTCAGCCATGGCAGATTTGGGGGGATGCACGTGATTGACTTCTGCCTCAGCACCATATTCAGCAAAGGGGTCCAGGGGGAGTTTAGGATTGATTTTAGGGGATTGATGAGACCTACCAAGCAGGTGATTCCCTCCTCATGAAGTTTGCCATTGGAAGTTTAATGAGAGTTTGAGAGCACAAAACTCATGAGTGCTGAAAGACACTATAAAACCACCTCCCAATGAACAAATTAACAGCAGATTCCCAGATCTCATCAGCAAGAGTCCTGCAAGCAACCCTAAATGATGGAAAAATCTATTTTAAGAATGTTCAGGGAACTTCTCAGGCTGAGATTTTTTTTTTTTTTTTTTGCACTAAATGTAGTATTTTGTGCACTGCTGCAAGTACAACTTCTGCTTGGTACCCAGAGCCCAGATATGGAAGGTGCTGAAACACAGGATCACAGACTGCTTTGGGCTGGAAGGAACCTCAAAGATCACCTAGTTCCAACCCTCTGCCATGGTCAGGGACACCTTCACAGTGAGTTGGAGTCTCTTTGGGAAGTGTAAGAAATGAGACTTCCTTTGGAAGCATCCACATTCAGCCAGTGCCAAGTGTCTTGCCTCATAGGTAGAAACATATTAAAGAGAAAAGGCTTGATTTTCAACGTCCAACTGACCTGTATTCTGTATTTAAATATGTGGGTGAAGGAGGAAGCAATTCATGAGTGACTGGAATAAGAGATGGGAGATGGTGAGAACAAGGACAAGAGATCATCAATTATGGTATACTTTGCCTATCTTGCTGAAAAATTCACAGAGGGAAAATACATTATTATTGTTGTTATTATTACTACTACTACTTACTACTACTACTACTACTTACTACTACTACTGCTATTAACTTGCAAACTGTCAAATGTTTTTTCCATTAGAATTTCAAAATCTCTTCAAATCCATCCACAAAATCTTTGTCAGTTGATGTTTTTTTGCTTTTGTAGATGCATCTGGTCCCAGAGCTGTATCCTGCAGGCAGGGCAGGGCTGGGCTGGTGGACATTCTGCCTCCTCATCTCATCCCCCCAGAGCACTCTGGTCCCTCTTTCATTCTCCATGGATGCTGAGAGGTGTAACAACATTGCCATAGCTTGGAAACATACAGGAGTGTGGTGTGTTGCAGGCTACAGCAATGCTCCATGGGCTGTCTTCCATCACTGCAAACATAGTAAATGGAGTTAAAAATGGGGAAACGGTCAAAGGGAATGGATAGAGGAGGTCCAAATTAAACAAAGGAGGTGTGGCTTAACCCTAGCTACCCTGCACATCACTGGAGATAGCCAGAATAGCCACGTGAAGATCACAAAAAGTATTGGGCAGCAAGAGGGGCGACCCCACTGTTTGGCTCCTCTCGTCCCCCTCCTGCTTCTGTTTGTACAATCCCCATAATGACACACCCATGTTGGCCTGCTGAACTTTGGACTCATGTGTGTCTTTTGGGCACTGAGTTCAGAGCCCAAAATTAGAACGAGGATGAAAAGAAAACCATTTTCTGACACTGCTTAGCTGGAATAAAAGTGCTTCTGCCACCCTGCCCAACACCCTGGCTGGGGGGAGCACCCACCGGGTAGCAGCTCTCCTGCCCAGGCACACACCCTGCCTGTTCAGCAAGCATGGAAGTACAAAGACCTGGGGGAACCCTCACTGCAGAGGCTATCTGCTTCCCAACACCCCTGTACCAAAGGCATGGCTGACACCGTACCCTTGTCAATGGAGTTGTGTCGCTGCGTGGTGTGCAGCTCTCTCCATCTCTGCTTGCTTCCTGGATGGTGCTGCTTACAGCTGGCACAGGCACTCCTCACTGAGGAGAACAATTAATTATTGCCTCCATGACAGAGTGGGGACTCATCCCTGCTGTGTGCACCAGGAGAAGCAGATACCAGCCCTGGTGCTAGCCACTCAGAGTAGGTGAAAGAAAAAGGAAGGTAGAGGTAGGAAGGAAAGCTAGAGGTAGGCAGAATAACCCGCTCCCAAAACCACCGTGAGATGCTCAGCCTCAGGAATGTGCCAACTTTGACATTCCCAGAGCTTTAAAGCGCAGGATGGGAACAGCTTACCTGCAGTGTGAGTTCACCAGTCTCTGCAGTGCTGCCCAAAAGACCTGTTGCTGCAGGTGAGGGGGATGTTTCAGAGGACTGAGAGACCGGGGAGATACATTACCTTGGTTTCCAAGTAGCTCTCAGAGCTGCAGGAGTCATTAATGAGAACTTAATTCATACTTTGACAGTGTCAAAGCAAGAAGCCATGATGAAATCTGAGACAGAAAAGGGGATTTTTGCAGAAAGGAAGAATCAAAGAGATGAGTCTATCCATCCGTCCCATCCATCTCTTCGAAACGACCTGGCTCATAGGCACCTGTGGCACACACCAAAAGAGAGAACTGACCACCCCAGGCAACTCCAACATTTCTGTACCCAGCCCCGGGACACACCAGCTTTGTTTCTGCTGTGGCAACTTCTTAGCATGTGCTCAGTGCTCAGAGTCAATTGCCCTTGGTTGGGAGGTTTGGAGTTATCAAACCCAATGCTACATGTCTTTTACTTGTACAAGCCAAGCTCCCTGGGGCTGTACATGCCATCTGGTGCTCCATATCATACCAGTTTTGGCAATTCCTTGCTAAAGAGACCCTCAGTCTCTGACTTTAAGGAGCCGGATCATTTAGGAGTGGTGAAGCCTTTTTGCTACTGAAGCCCTTCTTGTACCAAAGGGAAAGGACTGCTTTCTTCAGGCAGCATGTGAATAACTCCAGGCAAGCAGAGCCTAGGCTTCTTGGCATGACCTCAGAGGCAGTATCTCCACAAAAGCAAAGGTGAAGGTCTCCTCCGGCTCCATTATGCAGAGAAGAGATAGTGGGATGGGTCATTTGTAAGCCCTTGAGGGAACATCCTTGATGCAACCTTTGAATCTGGTCAGTTTGGCAGCTGAGGAAATAACTACAGGGCTACAGGGCTGGAAATGGGGAGCAGACATGGGGAGCATGCAGCATGCATGAGGCTTCATTGTTGCAATGGTAGCAGAAGATGTGCAAGTGCAGAGGGGAATGAAGATGCCTGGGGTGCTGCATCACTCCCCACACTGAAGGTGAGAAGCAGTTGAAGAGCTCAGCAGAAGTGTAGACTAAACTAGACCCAGCAAAGTGATGAGGCAGAGACCACCCTGCCTTCTCATCTCAACCTGCAAATTCCCAGCAATCAGCTGGGACTAGGGACATGTGCATTTGGGGAAAGCCACAAGAACTGTGGGGACTTTCCCAACCTGGGCTCCAGCAGCCCTGTCATGTTAAAAGCTCTAGAAGAAAAAACACATGGTCACACATTTGCATTTCACGGGTGGCAGTGAAGCAATTATTGTGGAGTCATGGGCAAGAGGAGGAAAGCATCGATCAGTACAGCTTATTCTGAGATTTGTTTGATATGCTCAACTACTATACATCTCGAAAGATACATTCAACAGCCAAATTAGCCTTATCATACTGGGTTTTTTTAAAATAATAGGCAGCTCAGAAGTGATATCAGCTTTACATTGAACATAAACATCTATTGAATACCCATGGCACAAACAGAAGCATCAGGCCACCAAGCAGGCAATGTCAAGGTGCCACAAGCTAGGGAAGTAAAGAACTGAGATGTGTATGGCATATCCCTTATTTCAAGTAGCCAAGTCCAAGATTGGGTGTGCAGAGGTACTGGTCTTCCACAAAAGCGGTCTTCCAGTACCTCAAGGGGGCCTACAAGAAAGATGGGGAGAGGCTGTTCAGTAGGGCCTGTTGTGACAGGACAAGAGGTAATGGTTTTAAAATAGAGGGAGGGAGATTTAGATTGGATGTTAGAAAAAAGTTCTTTACTGTAGGAGTGGTGGAGCACTGGAACAGGTTGCCCAGAGAGGTGGTGGATGCCCCATCCCTGGAGATCTTCAAGGCCAGGTTGGATGAGGCCCTGAGCAACCTGATCTAGTTGGGGGTGACCCTGCTTCTTGCAGGGGGGTTGGACTAGATGACCTCTGGGAGTCCCTTCCAACTCTAGCTATTCTATGACTCTATGATTCTATGATTCTATGACAGCCTTTGGGACTGGATCTGGGGCTGGCTAAAACCACACTGGAGATGCATAAAGCGCTCTAAAACAGCTAATCAGGAAAGTTGAGATTTATATGACTCATGCTAGGTATCAAAATGTGTGGTTACACTTTGCTCTTAATCAGTTGGTTCCTCATTTTCCCCACTATGAAATTAGGGTGATAGCTTATTCTTATCTCACAAGTAAGCCACAATGTTATATTCATTAAAGCCTTGGTAATATTTGTAAAGAATGCAGACACTAGGCTGAGACCGACACAGAAACACCCAGAAACTAAAGCCTAAGTTAAGACAATATTTTCTAAGTGGGAGACATCGATCTTGTGACAATGTTTAGTTACAATGACTTTTATCTCTGCCATGCCAGTCAAGCCACTTAATCATTGCATTTGATGGATGCTGGGGCAGCATGGCCGCAATTGCTCATTGTCAGGCTGATACAGAGGTCACAGGCTTTGCTAAGCTTTGGATCAAAATCCAAAACAGACCCATCACGTCTGTCGGGTTTAAAAGAATAATAAATTTACTAATTTAGCTTTGGTGTTGGGTAGTAGCTGGTGCCACCTTTATCTCTTTCTCCTGAGAAAATAAACCCAGCACCACCATCCCCATCGCAGCACAGTGATGCTGCAACATGCTGTTAATCTTCACGTGAGATGAAGGCTTCGGAGGAGGTGAGGGAGGGCACGAATTTGTGGGATGACTCAAAGGCTCTGTAACACCTCCCTTGCCAGACTAGAGACAGCTTTGTAGAAGTGGCTGAGTGCCTCTGAGCCTTGTGAGGGGTGGTGGTGTTAGTGAACCAGAGCCAGAGCTTGCCACAGTTGTGGCTCAGTGGCAGGGATACTGCTATTGTGATGGCAGACAAAAAGGGATTGCGTACCGTGGCTCACCCTCAATCTTTAGAAGGTAGTGTGCAGTCTCCTGCTTCAACTAGCCCAGACAGTTCAAGAAAGGTGCAAGAAGTAGGTGTAGATTTACCAGCTATGATCCTAGCTGTTAATATCAATATATATATTCTTTTTTCCCCCCCAAAAATTGTTAATATTTGCTATAGGGAAGTTTTTGACACCACTATTTCCTACACCCCCCATTCCCTTTCGAATCTAGATGTATTCCTGGAGAAACTGAAGATGACTACTGAACTGCAACATGTTGTCCAGATCAGAGATGGACAGAGAAGAGTGAGGATGAAGCGAGAGGAGGAGCAGATGGGACAGGGAAGATGAGAGTCAGGGGCTGATGGGATGGTACAAATGCAGCAGAGATGGAGGGAGCACCGTGGACTTTATTCTCTGGCTGCAGGAACATCAACATTGAAATCTCTGCTTGGATCTGGATTTGTTGACACTGCCTGAACATGGAGGAGAGGGTTGGAAACACTTTACCTGTTACATTCCCAGAGCTATCTCACGAACATAATTTCACGGGCTGGAGCAGTTGTAGTATATCTGCCTGTCTCTTATCTAATGTGTAACCTCCTGGACTGAAAACATAATGTACTGTCTATCCTTTCTGTGATAAAAATAAAGCATATAAAAACACACACACACACAATCTCAGGCCAAAAATTCCCTTAGGGGAACATACTGTGACTAGATAAGAAGGTACTAGCTGGCACATAGCTACCTCTTCACTTCCTAACTGGGACACTCAGGGAAAGGGTGGGGTTGGGACTGGTGGGAAGGAGAATAGGGAGAGAGAGATGTCATGGAAAGAATGGCAAAGGAAAAAACGTGCTGCAGAGAACAACTCAAGAGAAAAGAAGTCAAAAGCAGACTTGATTTTTTCAAGGCTTTCATAGTCCTGCCAGCTAGCCTTAAAATTTGAGATCTTAAGGACCTTGGGCAGCAAACCCTGCTGGCACTGCCCTGAGGGACCAAACAGGGAGCCTTCAGAGCATCAGCTTCCACACAAAAGAAAAGCAGCTTCTGTAAAGCTCCTGGAGGGAGGCCTGGCATGTGTGGCTGGTGTGACACCACACACTGTATCTTCCTGGTCCTCTGCACACTTCACCCCCTTAAGGTCAATCTTTCTTGTGGGAGCAATCTAGTCTCTTCTGAGGGCTGATTTTTTCCATCTCTCCTTTGCCAATGATTCCCTTAAGTGATCCTGAGCAAATTTCCTCATTACCCTATTGCAACATCATCTGCTGAATGACGGGTGTGACTTGCATCACCTCCTGGGCACATAGGGAAGCTCTGCCAGCAGGTCCTGTGAGCTGTGTCCCACACGTCAGAGGTTGGTGGGACTCAGGAACTGCTGAAGAGACCTTTGGGAGAAAGGTGGTGGTGAAAGAGAACCAGAGATTGACCACCTCTATGCACTGAGCCTTGCTGGAGTCCCCAAGCCCAGGTTACAATTCAGGGTCACCAAATGCAAAACCACAGCTCAGCTTTTCACTCACTCCAGGTTCTCTTTGCATATCTAAAGCAATATAATGGGTGATGGTGAATTACAATTGCAGTCAATACTTACAGCCAGTATTTACACAGGAGCTTAAAAATAGTCAGAGCCACATCATCGTTTCCCATCAACACCTTCTGCTGGCCCTATAGCTTGCAACAGGCAAGGCAGCGGCAGTCCCATGACATGCTCTTGTACCAATCCCCTCTCACCCCAGTTTCTCCCTCCTTCAATTCTCCTTGCCCTTCACAAAGTGCAGTTCTTAGAGGTTGGGCAGCTTGATTAAATTTTCCCCTCTGTCTGGCTTTTGGAAACAAAGCAATAACCTGGGTTGTAGCCTGCCTCTGCCTTGACGCTCCATGTGTGGGGAAGCCAACGGTGCCAGTAACCTGCCAAGGATGCATTTTACAGGCATATGCACACCTCAGCTGGCAGGAGGCTGCCAACAGCCCAAAAGATCCCTAACCACGGGCACGGCTCTTTGGAAATATTTTCATAACTACCTGGCTTAGCTGGTGGGGTAAAACGCACATCTCAACTTCCCTGTGACGGATGGGGTCAAGTCTCAAGTCATGTTAAAAATTTAGAATCTGTGGAAAGCCCAAGTACTTTAGAAGAACTGAAAACTTCTCTTTACTTTAGTCTCTTTGTAGTATTTTTATTAAAAGTTAATTCAAATTTTAAGAACCATACTAGGATGAAGTAGCAAAACATTTGGTTCTGAAAATGTCAATATTACATATTTGGACATTTTCTGTGTTTGGTTTTTTTAAAACAAACAAAACAAAACACTGAAATTTATACTGGCTTTGCCAAAAATGTCAGCTCCATCAAAATGACATTTTGCAATGAGAAACTGGTTTATGCTTTTCTGCCCCCCTCTTTTGCTGTCTGCTGCACAGAAAAAAAGTGGCTGTCCAGGTTATAGTGGGAACGAGCCCTCTGTGTGCATGCACGCAGGGGTGTTTGCACGTGGGAAAACACCTTTGGTTGGTGGTGCCTGCATGGCAACTGATGCATCACGAAAAATGAAGGGAGCCCTCACCTGCAACTCACTCGGGTTGAGTGAAGGAGCTTGCGGCCTGCTCAGGAGATAAATTAAAGCATCCTCTGCCTTAGCCACGTGGACCAGCCATCCTGGGAGGGAGATGCAGCTGTTTACACTTGTGCTGCTGGGTTCAGCACTGGTGCCAGCTGGACCCTGCTGATGCCCTGTGATAAAGCCACTGGGCTGGCAGATCCTTGGGCGGGGCTAAATCTGCATTTGCCCTGGGTGCTCGGGCAGGAGGCTGTGAGAAAGGACAGCTCGGGGGCAATCATTAACACAGGTCGCACTGCAAACACCAGTCTTCAGACCATTTGAGTCAGTGAAGCATACTTCCCATGGGAACTCTTAGTCCTGGCTAACTTGAGGCAGGACCAATTAGAGCAGGCAATAAATACACTTAGCATGCTCAGGAAAATACATCTAAATCTGTTTATACACATTCCTTTGGACTAGTCAGTAACAAAAATGTCCTTACAGCAGTTCCCTCCTTCCCTTCTTCCCGCTTTCTCTACGCAGCTTCAAAAATGAAATTTGCTGGCCTCACCTAACCCTTGCTGGGTTTACTCCTATTCTCTCCCGAGCCCGTCAGGTCTCATGTCCCACCAGGCCATGTTTCTTCTGGCTTCCCCTTAGGCTTTAGTAATGCAATAGGAGCCAAGAGGAAAAAGGCTTACATGTTTCCTTGTCTTTGGGGAGCTGATACCTGGTACCAAGTCACCTCATCAACTCTGGCCACCTTCGTCATGAGACTGGGGCTTTGCGTAAATGGTGTACTTAGTACTAATGGCACATTGACAGCCATTGCCAATGCAGTAATAGCCATGGGGGACTGCTATCTAACAAGGATGATCTCAGGTGATGTGGTCATGGCCACAGGGACAGTCTTCGGGGAACAGAGAACCCAGATCGCGTGTCCCAGACCACTTCCCTACCCACCAAAAGGTTGTTCCTTTTCCTCACCAACACCACACTTGATTAAAGACACATGTTCCATGATCGGTCACATCAGCTACATGGTGCTTTTTCAAATTTTCCAGGTGGGGGACCAAGCCTTTTGTAAAAGTTCTCCAACCAAACAGCATGGTTATGCAGCACTAATAGGGTTTGATCCAAAAGCAAAATCGTCTCATTAAATTCCATGGTGGGCCAAAACTCTGTTTCACCAAAAAGTGAGGGTCTGTGATTCAGACCAGAAGAATTTTCTCTTCATAGCCAGGAATAAACTTGAATATGACAAAATTCTCTGTGAGGCAAGAAAACCCCAAATAAAACAATTTTTTTTTTCCGAATCTGGTCAAAACTGAATGTTCTTATTTTCTTTGTATTTTGTGTTACCTAATGCTCCACATTTTTAAAAGTTTTTTTTAAGGGTTAAAAAAATGCCACTTTTCATCCTAAATATGTTTCAAGACACTCATAGTTTTAACAGAACTGCATTCTCCAAAGAAGAAACTGCTCTTCCCCTGTTTCCCTCACCAGCTCTTTGGTAGTTTCATACACATCACAACAGTGCTGGAGTGAATCACCAACCACCCCAAGGTTCACACTAACCAAAATCAATTCATTTGTCCCCTTCCCAGGGACCCAGACACATGAGACTGGAAAAGGACATAGGAACGTTCCTCCATAGGAATGACCTGTCAATCATGTCTACTTCTGGTATATTTTTTTGTCATTACCTGGCTTATGACCCCATGGTTCTTCTCCCTGTTGGTGCAGCGTGATGGCTGGGGAGTCTGCAGCATCAAGCCCTCCCAAACATGCCAGTCTGTAGCTCACCCTCCGTCTCCCTCTACCGCCATGGGATGAATCCTGAAGTTAGCAGCCAGAAAAGAGAGAAGAGGGTGATCAGGCACAAAGAGACATGACGAGATATGCCTGACCTCTTACTGCTTCAGCTGTTACGCCGCATCCCCTGCTGCCCCTTGCAAAGGCAGCCTGTATGGGGATGGGATAAACATGGAGCAGGAAAGGCACCTACCCTCTTCCTCTCCTACTGACTTTGTATTGATCAGCCTTTTGGAGTCAAGCTACTTCAGAGGTTCTGGAGACCAGAAGACAGATGATGGACATGCCCTCCAAAGGCAAGAAGGAGTCCTATGGCCAAGAGGCCACACAGTACATTCAGCCAGGCAGCAGCAGGTATTTTGTTCCTGGAGGCTTGTACCTCCAAAGTGGGGCAGGCAAGAGGGAGAGATGTATCATACAGGCTCTTCAATTTCCAAAGCTTTTTCTACCATTGCAGCTGCTTCCAGAGTGGACGCATGGTTAAATGACTGGTTGATATCTGCCAACCAAGCTGAGACCAGCTCAGAGGAAACCACTAGGTGCTGAAGCCACAGGACCAAATTTCTGAAAAGAGTCCTCTGCCAAGCTCAAGGAGGCTGAGCCAGAGCATCTGGCTAAAACACACATGCACACACACACACACACACACACAAAGGCAATTCTCAGAACTGGGCTAGGACAATATTTGCTCAGAATATTTTAAAGCTTAATTCCAGTGATCCTGGTGGCTTTGTGAACACGTCTCATTAATGGAGCAGTTCCAGGCTTTATCTGATCAACCTTCTCCACCTTCCCTCACGTTTGTACAGCAGAGCACAGCCTAAAGAGCTGGATGTGATGCAATGCCTCACTTTATGGTCCATAAAGAAGGAAGCCTGTGGCCTGAATAAAATCAAAGATATGCTCCTGTGTGTGAGTTCATGGCTGGAAGCATAACAGTGGACAAGGATTTGGTGGAAGGTGAATGCAGGACCAGATGTGTTTGTATGAGCAAAAAAAGCCAAAGCTGTGTTCAAAATACAAGACTAGTCACCTATCTTAACTATTTGGTTTTGTCTCAGATATCTGAACATCTCAATAACATGTAAAATGAAATGTCCCGTCTCAGGTCCAAATTGGCTAGGAGGGTTACCTCTAGAGGTGTTTTCACCCTGGCTGGAGGCCAGATGCCTACTAAAGATGCTCTGCCACTCACCTTTTAGGCTGGACATGGGAGAAAATATATATTGAGAGGTTTGGGAGTCGAGAAGTTTCTAGCAGCTTGTTGCAGAAGCCACCACTGCAGTACCCTGCCTTCCACCAGAAACTTGCCATGCAAAACCACAACACTCTCAATTCACACTGTCTCTCCAACACAAAGGAGGGAAGACAGACTGGTTATGGCTTACATGACCACAGCAAGTCCACACTGGAAGAAAGAAATGGCAACTAGATCAAGGTCTTTGCAGAGAACAATTTAAGCCACGCAATTCCACCTGCTCTCTAAATAAATAATGCCCCTTCTCAAACAATGCTTGATGGCCACCCAGATGTTCAGACAGCCAGGAGAATCCATCAAGAAGTGATGTATCAAGTCAACCAGCAGTACAGGACAACGATGTGTCTTAAGGGGGTGGCAAGAGGTAACCAACGCTGTGCAGAAAGGGCGATATATGCCACAAGCAAGCCTTACAGTCATCCTGCAGGAGCGCCTTTGCGACGGGCAAGACATTCAGTCACGAATGAATGCAAGCAAAGAGCAGTCTTGCTGGGTAAGGTGAGCATTCAGTGAAATCCATGTAATCACAGTGTTTAGTGCCTTTCCTTGAAAATTTTCAATTATTTTTCTTCTATTTAGAATCTGAAAAGCCTTAAAGTGAAAGCTCTTCAACAGCTAAAACCATATCTTTCATTTTCCAATGGAACCTGTAAATTTCCATGGAATAAGTCAATGAAAACAAACATTTTGTTACTCACATCAACATTTTCCAGGGAGGAGGGAGAAGAGAACAGGAAACATTATTTTTGACAAGGTCTACTAATTGGCAAAGCTCTTTAATAAATAGATCAGGCCATAGTGCAAGACTCCAGTCCACATGGCAGAACTGCTGGTCCTTGAAAGGCTGATAGAGATCTTGTTGGCTGAGTTTCCCCCTGCGGTTGACAGAGCATTAGCTAAAGACAGGATACAGGCAACCAGTCCTGCTGAGAATGACTGAGTGCCAAACCAATGGCTGGCAGGATCTCTAAAGGCTTAATGACAGAACGCAAATGCTCACATAGAGACCTGACCAGCAGAGAATTCGCTAGCTGGGGAGTTGCAGGCTAGCCACATACCGTAACACTAGTTTGCTCTCAAGGAGTGAGAAAAAAAATAAATAATTAAAAAAATAAAAAAAAAAAAGAAAGAAGAAAGAGTAGGTCTGCTCTGCAAATATTTCCAAGATGGCTATAACCTTCCTCCAAAGAGGCAAATACAACATTAGGAGAATAAACGTCAGGAGAATAAATCAGCTGCAGGGACTGGCAAAAGGCTGAGAATCTAAATTACGGCAAGGTCAAGAGGAAGCAGGGGGCTGCTCAGAGGGAGCCAGAGTGAGAAATTCAGCACATCTGGTAGGTACAAAGCAATGCCCTTCGGGCAAACTCAGCCCTCAGCCCACCCCTACGCAGTGCCTGGAGTTCGGTAGAGGGAACCAACACACACAGAGACGGCTGCGGGGAGGTCCTGTCCGAGGGAAATCCGGCTGCGAGAGAATGGATGGGGGGAAGACAACAACAAGGACAACAAAAAGCAGGTGAATAAATGAGAAACAGCATCATTAAGGCAGTGCAGCTCATGCAGCTGCCTGAGCTGCTTGCCACCAGGGAGGTCTCCCGTGCCGGAGCTGGTCACGGCACCTTTCCTCATCACGGGTGCGTGTGTGCCGCCAGCACAGCTGTGCATCCCCTGGCAGGGCTGGCTCTGCCACGGACCTCGCGTGAGAATGCCGGGGCAGTCACGTATGCCGTTGCTGTAAGGAGCAACTCGCTTTGCCACCCTTCTGCTTCCCAGGGCTCTCTGGGATCTAAAAATCAATGTGGGACATCCTTAAAGCTCCCTGAATGTCCATGTGGAGCACACAGGGCTGAGAAGGAGGGGGTCCAAGCAGATCTCTGGAGAAAAATATAAAGGAGTAGCATGCAGTCAATTCTCCTGTTGATTTGGAGAGACTTGCCAATCGAGTGTCCTTTGGATGTGTAATGAGCAGATTGCAGCCAAAAAACATATTTACAAGAAAACGTCCATGAAAAGAGTACAGGCCCTGACCATACATGCAGAGGCATGGCATGGAAAACAAGCAGAAATCCAGGGCAAGGAGCAGGAAGAAATTAGAATAGGTTTTGTTGGAGACAGAAGTAGGTCAGGGACTGATGGTGTTTCGGTGGGGTAGTATGGAGACTCAATAAGCTGGCATTGCAATGCTGAGCCTAACATGGCTGCAGGTCCACCAGTTCTGCTCCAGAAGGTTGGACTCCCCTGGAAGCATCACTGCTGTCTGCACGCTTGTCAGGAAGATCTGCTCTGCTGGAGTTCAGTCAGGCAACTGTATGAGAAGGCTTCCCAGCACTGCAGCACTTTGATTTGTTTTTCAGTTTAAATGGTCCCAGACCAATCCTGTGACCTCTGTCTGGGTTTAGACTTGAGATTATCATGACATAAAAAAGATAAATTCAAACATTGATCCCAAAAATCCCAAAGACCGCGGATATGTTGTCAACACTTAGAAGTGCACCGTGAACATCTGAATACTTCACAGTAGAAGTTCATCACAACAGTGTATTCATCATTTTACCTGCTCTAGGGAACCTGCTTTGGCAGGGGGCCTGGACTCGATCTCTCGAGGTCCCTTCCAACCTCTACAATTCTGTGCTTTCTTGGTTGCATTATTTTTCTGTTATTTATCACTTAGTACCATATCTAAAGAGAAAGCCATTTGTAAATTAGAGCAAAAGAGTGTGGGAAGCGGAAGATGCTTTGAGGCAGACATGGATGGGACAGAAACAAAGAGAATAATACTATATATTTGAGCTGTATCAAATCTGGAGTTCTGCTTGTACCTGGCAGCAGCAAGGAAGGTGCAGGAAACATGGCAGGTGGCACCTCCTGTATGACCTACCCCGGTGAAGGCCTTTTCCTAGGTCCCAAGAGAGCTGTGTGATGTTTTGTCCCTCCCACCACTGCCAAAAGCAGGTGTTGGTAAAGACATGCTGCTATCACCCATGAGGGTGTCATCCAGCATAAGCCAACACCAGGAAAGGATCGTTTCTCCCCAGCTCTTCAACACAGGTTTGAACTAGTTATTGTCACTGAGATGAGAGCAATAAGTATATTTAAATATATAGAAACATATAGGGATAACTTTATAAGTGTGAATATATATATATATGTGTGTGTGTGTGTGTGTGGATTACCTTTTTGTTCATCTGTACCTCATACTGCTGATCTCCTCAGTGACTTACTGAAACAGTGATTCAGGTAATCACTTCACTCAAAGCTTTGGAGGAAGAGAGGAGATGCTGCTGCTCTCGACCTCACCCCACCCCTCCCACCCACCGCACCCCCTCTGACCAGGGAAGGGGAGGCAAGGAGGAGGCTGAGGCTCTCAGCGCTGTGGGGACGAAGCCAGTCAGGGTCAGAGTCCCGCTCGAGAAGTTTACAAAGAAGCATTTATAAGTTCTCCAGAGTGGATTTAAAGCTGGCTGTGGATGCAGTGACTAAGGCTGTGATCCTCAAAGGTATTTAGGCATTTGATTCCCCAGTCTAGCCAAACCTTTGAGGATCTGGGCTCCAGTGCAAAGGCTGTCTACCTAGACAAGCATGAATAATAGTTTGAGCAACAGCGCCGGCCACGTGGCATTCAGGGCGAGCCCCCAATGGATGTGGACCTAACTACTGGCTTAGATGCTCCAGGCAGGTGGGTCCTAATTCCCCAAAGCCTCTCTGAACTGTGTGGGTTTCCCACGTGTCCTGATGTTTGCTCATCTCCCCTTTTGTCAACCTGTCCGTTCCCCTGCCCTTCAGCCTTGCAGCAGTGAAAAGGCAGGAAAATTTTCTGGGAAGATGGAAAGATAAAGGGAAATGCAGAGATTGAGAGAAGACTGGCTTGGGTAAAGGACTCGACCAAATTGCTGCTTTAAGACAGGATGGTAGATGCATCTCGGGGAGAGGAAGAGCCATTAAACTACACGAGCAATGGAAACATTTTAATTTGAAGTCACTACCACTGATCTATTCAAACATACCATTTGTCTGAAGTGGACACAACCTTGTGGAGTGTTTCAACTTCAACAGTTTTATCAGGAAACTTTTCTTGTGGAAAAGGAGAGGGACTGACTGATGCTGTTGGTGGCTGGGACATCAGCCATGCTTCAAATCCCTGTTCTGCCTGATTCAGAATGATCTCAAAAACTCCACGAGGAGAAAAAAAAATGAGGCTGGGAGGTGATAGTTTAAAAATGCTGCATTGGAATGTTTAAAATATGTCAAAACCTTGTCTTTTTTTTTTTTTTCTCTTTTTTTTTAATGGGAAATTCATCAAACCTGACACTTCTCACGAAGAGTTCTGGCTCCAAAGAATCGGTATATTTGGACATCCCCTGAGTCCACCCCTCCACCATCATTTCAGCCAAATATTCTTGGCTGGTTCTAATTATACAGCCATATATTTTTATACACATATATACTCAGTGCGTACATGTGAAGGCTCAGTAATCACAGTTCGGATGGGAAGGTTGATAAGACCTTAGCTGCTCCCCAACACCCAGGAAAGTCTGAGAACTGCTCTCCCCCACCCCTTCATGTCACTCTCCCAGGAAAAGGACAACACCACGACCTGGGGACTCTGCAGATGGCAGCCACATGCACTGACCGGCCAAGCCCCCACCTCAACATTTCTGTGCTTCTATAGTGCCCTCCTCAGGTTTTGCAGAAGTTTCCCTTCCTCCAGAGGTGAGGACACATCTGGCCCTGCTGTCTCACTGCCAGTCACCCAACGTCCTTGCAGTAGGGTGCAAATCGGTCCTTTCAGGACATCACCTTCCCATCACCTTGGGAAGGTGATGTCCTCAACAATGGAACTCTTTGTTAAGACCTTCAGGCTATCAGGGTGCAACACAAGCCTAGAAAAGGGTCCCTGCCCCAAGTGCTGGGATGAGCAGTGAGAGCCAATGGCACTCAGCACCCAAGAGGACATGTCTAGCATCGCTCAGGATCAATGCACAGGTTCAGGGCTGCCAACAAGGCTGGCTGGGAGCCTTACCTGAGCCCCAAAGCTGCTGCTAATGTTTCAGCTGGGCTGCCTACACCACATGCACTGAGACAGCCTCTCGAGGAAGGAGAGTAGGGGAAAGGGTTTGCTGTGCAGATGATGAAATGGTTAAAGTCGAGAGCAAACAGGCCACCCAGCAATCCCTTTAACCCTCCCGCATCAGGAGAGACCTGAGGGCCAGCCAAATCTACCAGTTCTAGGAAATTATTTTTAAAAAAACAGACAACACACATTGCAGGAGGGGGGAGACCAATCTATTTTCACAAGAATCTGTCCTTGATTAGAGCAGAAACATGGCAGTGGGGAAAGAACCGATTATTCAGCAGCGAGTTCAGAAGAACAAATAAAAAAGAAAAAATAAAAGAAGGCATATTTGTTCAGGGTGTGATAGAGAGACTTCCAAAGCGCATGGAGACAATTGGAAATTATGCCTATTGAAGCAGAGGCATTTGCTGCTTAGGGTGAGGAATCAAAGGGCAAGTCCCAGAGAGGCAGAAGGGTGGGGTGGCCACCCCCGGGTGGCCAGTGACAGGCAGGCTCGAATGTGTGACCTCTCATAAAATCCTTCCAGGGGGCTTTCTCATATTGTGTGGAGCATAAGCTGATTTCCACACAGGGAGGCTCCTAATGAAGATGTCCTTCAGGAGGCTAGGGGAGGAGACAGCATAATGAAACCAGCCTGTTTGCCAAGGAGACGCTTCCCCCCCACTGAAGGTGGCACAGTCATATAACAGAAAATGCTGTTGACTGCAATGCCAATAAATAAAATAAAATAAAATAAAATAAAATAAAATAAAATAAAATAAAATAAAATAAAATAAAATAAAATCTCCATATACATTAAATTCAAACTATCCAGACATCAGAGACTTGAGGGAAGGTCAAGGATCTGTATGCACCCCGTTTCCTATTGCAGACCAGACCTGAGCAGCCTCCCCTGGCTGGTTTGCCAGAGCGCCCCTGGTTAAGAAGCAGATATCATCTGCCTCAGAGTGACCTGGCCAGAGTTTGAACCAGTCTGAACAGAGATTTATTAACCCTCGCAGTCAGAGATCAATAAATAGCTTCCTCTAGAGCAGGCAAACTGCCTGGAATACAAAACATGAAACAAGCCCACCACCAATCTGCTCTCCCCTTGTCCAATAAAAGGATGCTCTAATTCCCCAACAGACAGCAATTTCTAATGTCTATAGCATTTCAATGCCAACTGTAATATTCACATCTAATTACAGAACCCTGGATTGCTGCCATGTAGAGTACGGTTGTTAACAACATGATTTCTACACTTCTCCTGGGTCATTTGGAAACTCTCCGTACTTAGACCCTCCCCACCTCCTCTGCTGAGCACATGCTGGTCACTCAGTCTTACCACATTGGTAAGGGCAAGGTACATCAATGAGATTTATGTGCGATGGAAGAAAGACTAGATGATATTCTTCAGGGACAAAGCCGCACTGCATTTCATCTCTCCAGTCACTTATATATTAGGGAGAGGGTAGAAATAAGGTTAAAAGTGGGGTGAAATAAATGATTAAAAACTGCATTTCAAGTTGTTTGGGTTTGGGATTTTTTTTTAATCCAAACAGTGAAAGAAAGGGAGAGGGTTTAATTATTATTATTTTTTTTTAATCAAAAGTCAAAACCACAGGGCTGGCATATTTAGTCTAGAAGGCAAGCTGTGGATGAGTGCCACAAGCAAGGTGCCACAGGATCTTCTTCAGGCCCAGTGAGCAGTTCCACTTTACTTCAAAAAAGTCACAAATGTGAGATTTTTAACTGAATACGCTCTGTATTCTGAGATTTCCTAACCATGCCTTTAATCAAAAAAGTGAAGCTCCATAAGTCCCTCCAGAGCTGCAAAATTCTCAAGGCTGGAGTCTCCACTGGAGAACCACTTGTCGTCTGCTTTGAATCTCCCCCATACATGTGCTGTCCTGGGCAATTGCTCAATGTGGACCTTCGCACAGAGTCATCCCTAACTTCTTATTTCCCAATCCTGTCCTGCATGTCATTATTCTCACTCACTGAGTCCCACCTCGTGTAATCCTGTTTACAAATCCTTCTGGCTGACTTTAGGCTCCTTAACGCATCTCCCTCTCCACAATATGATATATTCTATTCTGGAAAAGTTTAAGAGCTCACACAGGTGGAAACTGTCAGGAATAGCTCCCTGTTGTTCACCCTTCAGAGGCGTATGACAACATAAGAAAACCCTCTCTGTTAAATCAGATCACAGCTCTTGACAGTCAGTGTTTAAAGATGTATTCGAGCCATAGCTAGAGCTTAGTAAGGAAGGCTTTCCCTTTCTCACAAAGGTTTTTGAAATCTCAATTGATATTCCCCTCCTCAGCAGAAAGCAAGCTGGAAGCAAATATCAAAAATGTTCACAGACCACCAGGCAAAAGCCAAAACCAAATTAAAATAATAATAAATTGATACAGATTTTTTAAGCTGTTTTGGAGACCTTCTCCTCTTTGTTTAATCTCTTTTCTAGTAAAAATTAAATTAAATTTTCAAATTAAATATTATTTCAATGAAAAAGAAACGCAAACCACTAATAATTAAAAAAAAAAGTAAAATTGTTTTAGAAGAAGGCTTACAACCTTTTTATAAACTAGGTAATCTGTTAAAACCATCCTCTTTCCCGCAAACAATTTCACTTTGAATGTATTTGCCTTTTGTGGTAGAAAAAAACTATGTAAAATGAATTTTCCAACCATCTCTAGAAACTATTGCATGTTTTTGTGATACTTCTCAAGGTGAGAGAGGCATCAAACTAAAATTCTGACCTTGCCCAGTCTCTGACACTGGATGGATCCGATGGTGTCAGTCACCCCAAAAGAAACAAGAGGGTAGATGGGGGAAGGAGAAAGGTTCTGACCTGAACTTGTGCCAGCATAAAAGATTTACCCCTTCTTTCTTAAAGCTGGCTGGTTGTGCTGCACACAATGTCCATCAACAAGGGGGATGCAGCACAGAGCCAGAAGTCAAGAGTGGCCTTTTGGCTGTAAGGAAGAACCAAATTCAGTAGTGGCTCCAAGGACAGCAGGGGGCCAAGAGACGTAGGCCTGCCCCTGACACTGGCAGCAGCACCCTTTTACAGTAGATAAACAATGCTGCTTTCTAGCAATTTCTACCAGCTTTCCAGTGTTGGTTTTTTTTTTTTTTTTTTAGCCATGTTCAGTTCTCAACAGGACATCTGACACTGTAAATTCTAAAAATTGATCCATTTGGGGCATAAGGGTTGAGGAGAAGAAAATGGTCGGCAGATAGCATGCAAGACAGCTGCAGCGTTGATGTATGGGGGAGGTTGCCAAATAGCTGCTGAGGGATGGGACAGTGCTGTGGCAGTCATTTCTCCTTCAGCAGAGCTGGCAAATGGAGACAGAACATATCCAGACTTGCACTTGAGTGCTTCCAGGATTCATTGGCCCTGACATCTTCTGCCAGAAATAGAGGGAGACATTCTGGAAACCACACCCCTGTTGAAAGGCCATTGCTGTACCACCACAGCACCGCTGCAGGCCTCTCCTCCTTCCCGCTGCCCTCTCATCTGCCAGAGACCTATGTCCATCTCCTGGCCATTGTTGAGGAGGTATACACATGCCTACTTCAACACAACCAAAAATGGCTGGGATCAGACCAACAATTACCAGAAGAAATTTCCAGGCCTGTTTCACATGGATGATCAGAGTCTGTTATTGTAGTGGTTCCTTTTGGCTATTAAAAATAATCAGGATTTCAGGGTCTGACATGTTTCACTTGAATAACTCTGATTTATGCTGGTGGGACTTGTAGCTATGATGAATGCATAGCATAAACCTCATAAAGACTTTTCAGGGTGGGTGCTAGAGAGCTCAGTCAACTGCTGACCCCATCAGAGGCAGGACTGCTTGGAAGAGAAAGCGTTTAAGAGAGACATTTGGCAAAACCACTGAATTTGCTGGGGTCATTTTACATGTTGCCTGCTCAGTGGAGACCGCAATGAAAAACAGGAAAGCTCCAAAACCTCATAAGAACAAAAAGGCCATATTACATAAGACCAAATGTCCAAGCAGTGCAGTATGTTAGGTCTGACAGTAGCCAGTAACGGACATGTAGGGAAGGATGTAAAGAACAAGGCATGAACAGATACTTGGTTTCTAGGAAATAGCAGTATAGAGACCAAGCAGAAATGGGAGTCCGTGTCCCTTAGAGACATCAAGGCATGTTAGGGAACCTCCTCCTACCATAAAAAAAAATCACCCCCAAAACCACTCACCCACGGAAGTGTGCTCAGTGGCAGAAAAGAAAACATTATAAATTACTTGGAGCCAGACTCCAGCTAAACACGGGGCAAGACATTTCGTGTAGCCTGTGCCTCAGTTCCCACCATGAGATAGAGTTGTTGCATCACCATGGGGTGGAGACAATAAAACCGTGTCATGAGGTGAAAGGGATGAGGACCAGATGGCACAGCTCTGGATGGGTAGGCTGTACGGGTGTCCCCTTTCAGTCACTTTCCCTTTAGAGTCTGGAGTTCAGTCCAAATTATGTGGAAGCACTGCAAACACATTGTTCATTACACAAATAACTCACAATTGCCATCCATTCTACATTATTTCCTCTCACTATTTTTTCTTTTTAAGAAAGATAAAAACTGCTGCCCTCATCCAGGCAAGAGAAGGACACAAGATTTTCAGCATTCAGTCAAAATGAGTGAATTACGTTTGCACTCAAGTTGCTATTAATCTGTGGCTGAAACTCATCTAGAGGTAACATTTGTCTGAATGTTGTAGGGTGGGTAAATTTAGGAAGTTCCTTGAAGCACCTGAGCACATAAAGGGAAAAGACATCTAATAAATGGCTTCCCATAAACATTTCACCCAGCTGTACAGAACTTAGCACAAGGCCTGAGCTCTTCCTACCCAGCTCATTGCTTAGTGGGTAACAAGAATTAGGTGTGCTGCAGGTGGGGAGGATTTTTCATCCTCCCAGCCCTGACTCAATAAAACCAGGGAATGGGCCTTATAACAGCATAATACCCGGGTCATATGGAATGAGCACCAAACCCTGCTCAAATCTCTTGCAAGCTGAATAAGTAAGAGAGGCAACAAATGTGTTGCCAAGGACAGAGCTGAGGCACTCATGGGGGATTTGTTGCTTTGAGCAAACTCCAAGGAAGATTTGTGAGTCCTATACACAGTCCCCTACAGCCACAATGGGACAGCTGACCACTGGCCATCTGGTCCCCTGCAGCCATCTACCAAGAACATCTATGCAGGTGCTGCTGGGTCTACAGACCCCTGCTAGCCCTTCTCTCTCTGGGAAACCATCATGACTAAATAAATATATTGATTTGCTCTTGGTGGGGGAAGTTGACCTGTAAACACCTTGCTGATAGATGGGGAAGGATCACAAGCCTGAAAAGCCAAACTGTTCTTTAAACTGTGACCAATTTATATCATGGCTAGTCCTTTCCCCCCAAAGTAAAAAAAACTTTTTTAATTTTTTTTTAAATTCATTCAGGTATTAGAGGAATCTTCATTCTGCTAAAGATAAAAACAAGCATTGCTTTCTGGTTTTAGGTAGACTATTCTAAGTACTCCTAAACCAGCATGCCTCAGTATCTCAAAATGCATCCTCTCTCCTGAGCATGCCAAGGTTAGCAAGCCAACTTTGTGGTGACTGTTCAGGGGAGGAGTAGAGCCCCTGAAAACAACTAGACAATAGTTTCTCTGTCTGAAACTACCGCACTTGAGATCTGAACCTGTGCCTTTGTTGAAGATGCTGCAAAAAATCTCAGTGTATTTGGCTCAATACAGATGAATTGGAAGAAATCTGGATAGGTATAGATAAGTTTAGGCAGCCTAGTGAGATCTTCCTGGCTTTTAAAGCAGGTATGAAAAGCTTAAGAGAACATACCGCCTCCTGTTTCATCTCTCTTGATGGGATATGCTCAGTCAGCAACAATATTCGTCTGTCCTGGATGCCTTCTTGTCCCTTGTTTCTTGAATTTTCCCCACGACTCAGTGTCTATGAGCACTTATAGCAGTAATTCTCAAAGAGGGTAGAGTTAAGGTTATTTTGACAGCATAGCATAGTATAAACCTTTATATTTCTGACTTTTACAAAGGTTTAAATTTGCATTGATTTTTCATATCCTGCTGAGGATTAATCCTCTATGCATTCTGGAACAATACGAGACACCATCAGGCAATGTTAACTTTGCACTGAAGTTTTTGGCATAAGGCTCTGTATTCGCTAATCTATTTGCAAATCAAAAGCCAATGCTTTGCACACTTCAGTGAAAAGCCAGAGGCAGCCTGCCCCACTAGAAAGGTCACCAGATTAGGACTCAAGGGAGCTTTTCAAAGTTCTGCCACTGATTTACTGCTCAGTCTTGGCCAAGTCATCTCTTTTCTTTGTGCCTCTAGTTTTCCTTACATTCTTTGTGTTTTCTGTTCAGGCTGCAAGTTCTTTAGGGCAGGAGCAGCCCTCTTGTTATGAGCTGGTCCTGTGCCTTGCACAGCAGGCCCCCAGCTCCTAGCTGGAGTGCGGCTACTAGATGCTACTCCAACACAGAGAACTCAGAGCCTTCACAGCTTAAAAGAGTTTGGCTTTCACTCCCAGGCTCTTCAGTCTCTCTCTCTCTCCTCCTTGCTTCCTTAAAGGTTTGCAGGCCTTCCCACTCAAAGGGTTAAAAGTAACAAACCCCATTCAATACAGAGGAAAAAGGTGTAAGAGGAACTCAGATCATATGGCAAGCTAGGTACTAGTTAATCAATAGTACTCAAAGGTGAAGGCCATATTGAGGAGCCAGGAATCATTGCACAAGTTAAGCAAAGTTTAGTGAACAGCCAGCCTGACAAAGCAAAGCTTTAACTATTTTCTGTGAAAAGTTCCACCTTTCCTCTAACCTGGCTCTGGAACAGGGACCACATGCACTGATTTTCTGTGTGACTGACTCACACACTGAAAGGTTCAGTGGAAGTTTTGAGATCAACGCATGGACAATACCTCTTTATTGCCCTGAAAGTTCGTATATGCCATGTTATGTATAATTCTCCTATTCACTGGACTCTTGATCCAAACCCTTCTGGTAAAAGGGCTTGTGGGCAGTTTACTTTCTGTCCAATGACTTCATTGCAAAGGATTTTTCTTCTCTGTTGAGCTTGCCATGTGCAAGCTTTCCTTCCTCTTGTTTCCCTCCTCTTGTTTCCCAGTTTCTGGAAATAATTTGTGGTTTGGAAATGGAAATGCCCTTGTAGGCTTCAAAGAGCTTAAAGTCTGCCATAGCAGATCAGTTCATTGGAACTGGATCCATTTAATCTGCTCTTCTCTTTCCAGCCACGACCAATACCTGGTACTTCAGAAGACAACACAACTTCATAGTGGCAACAGGACACTTCAGCTTTAGGCAGAGTCCCTTCTCTGAATGGATAAGTAGCCGCTAAAGCTTTCATACTTACATACTGAACTGCCCCAGATTTTCTGGGAGGTTTCCTCAAGGAATCAACTAAAGGGCACAGACCCCCCTCCCCCAAGAATAAAGAGACCTAAGGGGGACAAAGTACATTGACACATATCAGAAGAGGGCTTCCCAAAACATAACACAGCAAACACAGCTCAACCCCTTCCAGGACTGGCTTGGCTCACTTCCCCTGTTCAAAGGAGTTGGCAAGTGAATCTTTATTGTAAGAGACAGAACAGAAGCCGTAGGGGAGGTACTGAAATCTGGGGATAATTCACAAAATCCTGGTCTGTGGTGTAGAAGGAAGCTAGCATTATGCATCTATCATTTGTACTTTTTTTGGTTTTCTTGCTAGATTTAAACATATATAAGAAACCTTTTCATGATCACATCTCATTTTCAGCTGACAGCTTTTCCTGGCTGCTTTTTTGAATTAGTGAGAAGCATGTATAAGCTAGGACAGACATTTTTGTGGCTTGCTCATTCATGTCAAGGTGGTCTTGTGCTTCACAGGTATCCTACATAACGCAGTAGGATTATTTTTCAATAAAGTACAATTTAGTATTACACAGATACCAGATTTGGTCTCTGAAAAGTCTACCGTTTCCCCCAAAGAGCACCGCCACCATTCTCCAATCCTGGTGATTCCATATGCTCATGCCTCATCTTTTCTCCATGGCCAACCAGGAATGGCAAAGCCATGTAGTTGGTCTTTGCTGTCTCTCTGGAGGCTTGACAGAAAACCAACAGGCACATAACCTGCATTCACCTCGATCTGAGACAGGCTTGCTATTCTGCCTGCAATGGCTGCACGTAACCAAGGGCACCACTCTTGAGGTGAGGGAAACCAACCAGAGGACATCTGCCAGAGGAGATGGTGGAATGTGTGGTGTTACATTGCCACCTTGTGGGGAGCTTCCACTGGAGATGAGTGAAGAAAGATGGCTGACTAACGAGTTGCGCCCCATCGCATGCCACAAGAACGTCACGGGCTGTTGTATGCCCATGACTGGCTACACGCTTGTGTCCTTGCTGGGACTGAGTGGGCCACTGCACATTGCTGTTATTTCTCCTCTAAGTGGTGAAGCATGGGAGCTCCATGAAAGGCCTGCAGGGTCTACTCACGAGCAACATCAAGCTGTTGCTTTAGAAGCATCCAACGTGAAGCTGGAGTCTGGTCCTTGTTCAGCCTTCAGGAAGTAGGAGTCTGTGTTAGCACAGTGGCCATTAGATCTTGCAGTGCTGCCATCCACAAAAGAAGAGCAGCACAGTGAAGCTCTGTGAATCCAGGCCTCCACAGGCGCAAGGAGAGAATGAAGGAAAATGTATTTCCTTTCATTAAGTGCAGAAGAAGCCTCTGGTGGCAATGCTTTTTATATTAGTTGTGTCCCCAGAGAGGTTCAAATATACAAACCCACAGAATGCTCCTCCTGTTCGTGTGATGGAGTGCTGTGTTGACAGACTGGAAGAGAATTACTGACAAGTGCTACCATGTGGACTCTTACAGCGATGCCATGTATTGATTTCCATCTGGTGATGATGTGCACTTTTGCGATTGCATTGACACTATTCACTCTCTGAAGAATCTGCAGACTGAGTTTTTGGAGTGAAAAGGATTGGCATTGTTTATTATTTATTCAGTACTAGAGGAGGTCTGTGACTTTATGGGCCTGTACAGTTACAATGACAGAAAAAGTGCAGAAGAGAAATCACAGGTCCCTGCCCCAAGGCCCTTAGCTAGAAAAATTAAACATGACAGAAAAAGGTAGGAAAACCCTGTGAAGATGGGTTCCAAAGGCAACAACATATAAAAAATGTGACACACAGGTAACTCCTTAAAGCCTGTGCATCATGTTGAGGAGCAGCAATGGCTCGGTAGGAAGTAAAATACTTTCAGCACTGATTAGCTGGAGCAAGTTGTCCTCCCATGTTGTCCACTGCCAACTGAGTACTCCACTGAATATCTGGAAGTAAATAAGAGGATTCTTCAGATTTGAGGAACACAACAGATCACACTTACACATATCTGAAGTGTGGGCTGAAGTTTTCTAGACCTTGAGAGAGGAAGTCTTTGATTTCAAGGAAATCTGAAACCTCCTCAAAGAAAGGGTCATGGTCTTTGAAATACAAGATATGGAAAACTATGGAGAAGCTGACCACCACCAACAGAACATGAATACCAACATCACCTGATGGGAGTGAAGACAGTAAATTTTAACTCCTGGGGCTTGCGATGGGACTTTTGCTAAAGGCCAGTTGCCAGTAAATTCAACTTCTCTTAGAAACAAACCTAAGGAGATGCAAAATTGCTCTGGTACTGAGGGGAAACACAGACTGTTACCTTTCTTTTGATAAAGGTCTATCTTAATAAAGGCAATGGCACTAGCAGAGTGTATGTTTTCCTCCAAGGCATATAATTTGGTATCTGATGAGAACTTAGTTAAGAAACATGTATTAGACTTACCAACAGGTGTTTCAATGATAACTTTCAACATGTAGTTATTAATGGGAAGGCATGATAATGAACAGGACCATTATTAATAGGATGCTTTAGAAAACTGGTTGCTAGTTCAGTATGGTTTACCGTTTTCAGCAATGATCTAGTTTATACAAAGTCCGAGACAGTGAGATTTTCAAATAGCATGTAAATTACTGAAGCAATAAAGAAGAAAGAGGACAGGCTGGATCAGGGGGGTACAAGAGTTACCTGCTTAAGTTATAATTATTAAGAATTACCTGCTTAAGTTCAATATGTAAATTTTTCTAAGGACAAGTGAAACATGTCATACCTGTAAATAAAGGCTGAGGTTCAACACCCTTCATAATCTGCCCTTAATAGAGGCTTCTAAACTAAGACCCTAGTTGGTCTTGGCTTCCTCTACTGCCAGCGAGTAACATCAAAAATAATTACTTCAGCATGAGATTTCAGTGAAGTGTTGGATGACTAATACAATAGTCAGGTGTACAAAAAAAGGGGAGTACAGAGTAGAAACAAGGAAGTGGTTTGTGTCCCTGGGTTGGCCGCTATTAAAATCATTAGAAGAATGATATCTTCAGTCTTGGCATTCCCAGTTCAGGAAGGATACAGACAACTTGGAGTTCAAACTAAAGCAAGAAAAATGATCTTGCAAGAGAAAAACCCTTGAAATAGTAAGAGTATAAACCTTTAAGCAACCAAGATTAGTCACAATGTAACTTGATATTTTTATATGTAGATACTTTTGTGTGGAAAAGACGCCTTACAGATCTTTCAAATCTTTCAGCCAGAGACATAAAAAGATTCAGGAGAATTCAGGCAGACGTTAGACTAATGCAAGTGTGAAGGAGGATATTTCCTCGCTGTACAGGTTGTTTAACGTTAGAGATGTACTGAAATCACAAAAAGTTTGGAGTTTGTCAGCTGCGAAGGGACAGTTTTGGACTTGGACACATATGATTACATGGGAGTACTTAGGTTTGAGATCATGTGCTTGGACAGTTAATGCAGAGAGCTTGATGCATGGTAACTCACCATTTTAAGGAAACCTGTTCTAATATATTTCATAGAACATTCACTCTCTAGCAGCTCCTACAAAAAATTCTGCAATGTGATTATACCTGAGGAGAAAAGAAGCTCACCACAGTCTACTCTTGCCTAGAGATCAAAGAAGAAGCAGCCTACATTAGAATTAATGGGATATTAGAAAAAGGAGAAAAAAAGCCCCCAACCAATGTGCTCACATCTTTATATCAAAGCAGTAGAAGTCACTTAAGGAGGGTGAGAGGTGGACAGCTCCGTTACTCCAGGCTTAGTCTTCTGCAACACAGGAACTTCACACTCTCCTGAAAAACACTCCTGGGTTGCCAAACTTGGATTTGTGATCTTAGATACCCTCATAAACACTAATGTCTGCCTAAAGAAGAAGCTCTGAGGTATGGAAACTCTCCTTTGTTTGAACCAGTGGTCTGGTAAAACCTAAAGGCATTAAAGGCATTAAATTTCAACAGCACTTGGTCCATCCTTACAACTACCCTAGCAACAAATGCCAGTTGTACACATGCTTCCCTCTGCTTTTAGCCTGCTTCTTAAGCCTCCCAAGCCCTACAAGCCCTTCCTACTCTCTTCCTCTATGGCTGAGTCTCCAGCTTTTTCCAGATAAACTCTACAAAACATTTCCACATTCACTACACATGAATCTCTGCAACTCTGTGAGTTGATCATGCAGGGACAACATAAAATAAATGGAATTGAATGCCAAGATGACACAGAGGAGATTGTATTTGAGTGTATTATTCATTTCCATATTTAATTCATTACATTTCTCCTCCTCTTTACTTTTTTGTTTTCTTCCTCCCCCTTGCCCGCCCCCCACCACCCGTTCAATTTATATGGAGCTGCAACACATTTTCCAGTCTGCTGTGCTGGAACGCTGCAGCATCAAGGGACTTTGTGGTTAAATGTAAGACCTTGTTGCCATATTTTGCACTAGGCCTTTGTCCTCAGGAAACCGACAGCTCCAAGTTAGATAACAACTGGTAAATCATCATCTTTGCTAAGTGTTTGCAAAGGCAGGTAGGGGGGCAGGAAGGGGAGTTCTTTAGAGCAGAAAAAGAAAGAAGTCTCTCTCCTAACAGATTAAGAACTACTACCCGTCTTTGTAGTGTCCTCCTAAATCTTTGTCTTTCCTGATACTGCTATTTCTTGACCTGCTTTCTGAGTCGGATATCTGTCTGGGGGCTCTCAGCAGGGTGTGAAGGACAGAGCATAGATCCAAAAAGGGAAAATAAGCCTTTTCTGGTAAGGGAAAAAAATAATTTAGAAATTCCAGAGGCCAATTTTGTTTTGTACTTCAGTAATGATCATTCATTATTCTCCGAGGGTTAAACTTGCCTGGAAAGCCCACAGGAGAAGGCCTACACTAGTTGGTTGCAGGGACCAGATAAGATGACTTTATGCAACTTGTTTTCTTTTCCATCTCTGATTTTGTAACAAGCCAATCTTGAATCAGCTAGTGACATTTCCCTTCCGTTTTCTCTAGCTCTTCTCTAACATGAACCTCGGTCCTCTGGAATGACCCAAAGTCTTGCATCCTCCCCCAACAAGCAGAGAAAGCTGTTGACTGCTCCCCCTGTGCCTATGAGTCAGCGCTGTGTTCCTTGCATCTCTGTTTCAGCCCTGGGCAGTTTCTACTTCTACTAAGTTCCACTTAAGCACTGGTAACTATTTTTTTCTTATTTTTGTTCATCTCCGTATGAAGTAATGCAGTCCCATGGTGGCATGTTGAAGGAAAGGAAAGGAAAGGGGAG